>PVJN01038915.1:0-20075 GCA_004026805.1 Lasiurus borealis
TCCCTTATAAATCCTCGGTCGCGAAGACGCAGCAGCAACGCGATGCCTTTTGTGAAATATCTCCAGTGTCCTCTGCTTTTTCCAATTAGGTTCAAAGTGGTCAGTGGCTCGCAAAGGCTGGGGGGGGGGGGGAGGAATCAGATGTGTTTGAACAATGCATTCCCCGAGGCTGAACGTATTGGATTTGCGTTAGAGGACAGGTATCCAAACTCAGATCCCTCTGGATGCATTGGGGTGGGCTACCCCCAGGTGGTATGCCTCCCCAGGCAATTGGAGGGGCTGCTTTCCCTCCCCCCCTTCCTAAGGGCGCACACGGTGCCCATTGAACAGCCAGGCCTGGGGGAAATCTCTCACCCCAGTTTCCCAGGGCCCACAGTTTGCTTTCGTCAGCTCTGCCACAGCGGCATGAAGGTGAGAACAAGGCGCCTTGCAAACCAGAGGGGAGAAGATAAAAGGGAAAGCGCGCAGGAGAAGGGAGAGGCTCTTGAACCGCTCTGGCAGCCCCATTTCCCCCTCAGCTGCTGGCGGGCCCGAAGATGGATGGACACAGGCACACCTGGTCCCGGGAGCAGCTGGGGTCTCCATCTGGGTACCATTTAGCTGCAGATCTTCAGCCCCAAGTCTCAAGGCTCCTCCAATTGCTGTGGTCAGAGAGGGGAAGAGAGAGGCTTACAATGGCCTGTCCCGGGCTGGCTGCTTATCAAAGGCAGGGGGAGGGGAGGTGGTGGGCGAGGGGTGGAGGAGGGGCTGGTGAGAGCTGGGGGAACTCCTACAAAGCATCTCATGGAACCCATTAGCTTCATCCAACACATGCTTTTCACATCATCTGTCCTTACCCCTTCCCAGCCGTGGCACCAGCGGGAAAGATGGTGCTCCCTCAGGAGCGATGTCTGTGTGTTGCAACAGGCGAAATTCGGTACCTTGTGACGTCAGCTCCCTGGTTGTGCGGAGGAGCCAATCGGAATCCTTTCTCTTTACCTCCGTCACAGTGTTGATGTCATATCCAGCTCCATCAGCTCCACCAATCTGTTTAAAAACAACATTGCATATCTGAAAAGGATCTGTTACGTAGACTTTTTAGGGAAATTGTTTCCAAAATCCAGTTTGCTAGTATTTGAAAATTGAACATATGTGTTAATCAAGTAGTTGGGTGGGTGTGGCACGGAGGGAATTGTTGAGTTAAATGATCATTTTCGGAGTGAATTGAGTTTATACGTTGCTGTTCTGTAACTTTCCGTCCACGTGTGAGGGCCTCTATAAGGGTCAGGGTAGCGGCTGTTTTTAGGACTTGTTTTTAGGGCTAAAAGTTGGAGATTTTGCATGAAATGAAATACTGCTTTTTTAATTTTTTAATTTACTGATTTGAGAGCAAGAGAGAGAGAGAGAGAGAGAGAGAGAGAGAGGAACATCGCTTTGTTGTTACACTTATTCATGTACTCATTAGTTGATTCTTGCATGTGCCCTGACTGGGGATCAAACCCTCCATCTTGGTATATGGGATGACATTCTAACCACCTGAGCTACCTGGACAGGGGATATGCTTCTTTCAAAGAGGCAGCTCATGGGCTGCATCTCATGTTGTGTCTCAGATGTGGGGCGTGAGGTGTTTCCCAATCATTCACCAGATTGAGCAAATCTGATCCAGGGAGAAATTGTGATATCTCTTCTGGCCAACCAGGCCCCATTTTATTGCCAACGTGGACACTTGCCAAAGTTGGCGCAGTCTCTTCAGCTTTCCTAATGTCCTCAGGGTCAGCGTGTCTATCCCTAAGGGAGAGACCATGGCTCAGAGGCATGATCCAAGTCAATTCTATTTTGCCCCTTCGTTGACTGCCCTTTTACATACAAACAAACACACAAACACAGAATAAGCTTAAAAGCGTGTTGGTACATATGATGAGAGTACGTATACTCGATTGTTGCCTTGAGTTTGAAAGGAAGAATTAGAGGAGTGGAGTGGGAGGTGTGGGGGCAGGGTGAGGTGTGTGAAGGGGTAGCAGACACATGGGCCAACCCTCTGTGCTGCCCAACAGCTTTATAAGGGAACCACGTGGGTAGTTGTAATTGTGTCAGTAGCCTCGCTAAAACAGTTTAAAGAAACTGATGCGAATTTATTTTAATAACGAGCTATTCATTCATTTCACCTGATATGTTCAAATTAATACCATTGGACATAGAATTAATATAAAATTATTAATGAGGTATTTTTTTTGTACTAACTCTTCATAATCTGGTGTATTTTAACTTACAGTCCTTCTCAACTTGAACTAGACACATTTCAAGTACTCAACAGCCATGTGAGGCTGATGGCTTCTGTGCTGGAGGTGGTGGGCTGGAAGGATATGGATAAAGAGGCAACTTGCTGTGAGGAAGGCATTGTGGGAGCAGTAATGTACATTAGAGCGAGCCCTCACAACCGCCCTGTGAGGTGACAGTTATTTTCATTTCCCAGAAGACTGAGGTGAGGTAGCCATAGAATTTGTCGTCCAAACTAGAATCCCTTTTTTTAAAATATATATATATTTTATTGATTTTTTACAGAGAGGAAAAGAGAGGGACAGAGAGTCAGAAACATCGATGAGAAAGATACATCCATCGATCAGCTGCCTCTTGCACGCCCCCTACTGGGGATGTGCCCACAACCTAGGTACATGCCCTTGACTGGAATCGAACCTGGGACCTTTCAGTCCGCAGAGCGATGCTCTATCCACTGAGCCAAACCAGTTTTGGCTAGAATCCTTTTGACATAATAGAGTCACTTTTGATAATCACTCAAGGACAACTGGTATACCCTAGGACTGTCCTGGCACGGTGGGGTGAACAGCCAACATAGACTAGGTGGGGTGAGCTAACTAATTCACAATGCTGCTAAGTGGCAATATGATCTAGGACAGCAGTTCTCAACCTGTGGGTCGCGACCCCTTTGGGGGTCGAATGTCCCTTTCACAGGTGTCGCCTAAGACCATCGGAAAATGCAGATATTTACATCACGATGCATAACAGTAGCAACATTTCATGGTTGGGGGTCACCACCACATGAGGAACTGCATACAAGGGTCGCGGCCTTAGGAAGGTTGAGAACCACTGATCTAGGATCTAAAGCCAGATCTGTTTGCCTCGAAAGCCCATGCTTGGACTGTGCTTCTAGCATTCCTTCTAGAACCCTCCCTTGACAGTTCGGTTAACCATGGTAAGAGGAAGCATTGATCTCGCAATCCGTTGGCAGTGCGGTTCTCCACCAAACAAAAAAGACTCAGCCTGGCTCTGTTCTTAGAAAGGCCCTTCCTGGAAGCAGACACACAGCGCTTTCAGCAGAGATGGCACCGGCTCTGTTTGTTGGGGGGCAGGTGGGAGCGGGGCGGAGGGTTGCACGTCTCTCGCATCATTTTCTCTGCGATGCTCGGGTTTACGGAGCTGCCTTCCTTGCTTGGAAGCGGATCGTTGGAATCCGTTCACAGACACAGAAGGAGGCCAGGAGTGAACGTGGCAATTGAAAACACTGTGTTTGCTTTCTCCAGCTCCTTTTAGATTCCGGAGGAATGGGACTCTGTCTGCAACACGGTTTCTCTGATCTCAATCCGTGTTCCTCTGTGCGTCTGACCTTGTCCTCAGAGATGCACATATTGTCCCCTTTAAGTCATACGGTGGCTGCAGAAAATTCCGAATACAGCAAGGGAAAGGAATATGGCTCTTATTAATAGTTAGCATTGATGGAGTGATTATTGTGTGCCAGAGCTGCCTTAACTTCCTTTTATCTGTTAGCTCATTTAATCCTAACATAAAACGATGGGATAGATACTACAGTTATCTTCAATTTACAGAAAAAGAAAGTGGCTCAAATAGGTTACATAACTTGTCCAAAGTCACACAGCGAGGGAGTGTCACAGCTTGGTCTTGAACTTTGGTCTGGCTGATTTTGAATCACTCATCTTATATTAAATAAAAATCAGACACATCTCCATTACTAAGGACATTATTTGGTGATAATCAATATTGTACATTTCCCTTGTATGATTAAATCTCTGTTGTCCTGAGATTCCCTGACAAATATATTATTAGCAAATTGCCTGAGAAAGGGGATTTTTTTGTTGTTGTTCTTGTATTTCCTGTAATGGCACCAGTTCTTTGGAGGATGTTTGTGGGAATATTGGGGGTATTCTGAGCACCTTTTTGTCCTGTGGGTTAAGAAGGACCAGACTAGCTTCCTGGTGTAGCTGACAATCTAGTTTAGGACTAAAGATGAGCTCTCATCTTTCCATGTCTACTTTTCAATTATGCTCATACTTAGAAATGTTAGAGGTTCGTAAGCAGTGACATTTTTCTCATTCACACTCCGGTGGTTGATAAGGTAGATCATGGAAGCTGTAGGAGTGTGGCTGTCTGTCATGAGACTCGACAAGCTGCTACCAAGTGGAATACACAGATGTATTTGTTATTTTATATATATACTAGAGGCCCAATGCATGAAAATTCATGTACTGAATGAGGTGGTCCCTCAGCCCAGCCTGTTCCCTCTCACAGTCTGGGAGCCCTCAGGGGTGGGAGGTGACCCGGCGATCAGGGGAAGGCGATGCCCCATCATACCTCTGCTGCTCCCACTGCCAGCAGCACAAGCCTTGGCTGGCCCTGGTTACCTGTGTCTCAAGCCAGCCCTGGGCAGGTGCACAGTCGCCATCCAAGGCTTGTCTGCGCCTTGAGCAGGCCCTGGGTGGCTGAGGGGACTGGGGGACTCCATGGTACAGCTGGCAGGCCCAGCCTTGACACAGCCACATGCCTACTGCCCCAGATGGACTGAGGGGACTGAGTGCTGCCATCTTTTGGCTGTTGGCACTATCATCTTTGAGGACATGACAGTCTATTAGCATATTCCCTTCTTATTGGCTCTGGGTGCCACCATCTTTGAGAGTGGAGCAGTCAATTAGCATATTCCCTCCTTATTGGCTGTGTGTGCCACCATCTTTGCAACAGTGTGAGGGGCAATTGGCATATTCTCTCTTTATTTCCTCTTTATTGATTTCAGAGAGGAAGGGAGAGGAGAGAGAGAGAGAAACAATCAATCAGATGCCTCCTGCATGCATGCCCCCCACTGGGGATCAAGCCCGAAACCCGGGCATGTGCCCCTGACTGAAATCAAACTTGGGACCCTTCAGACTGCAGGCCAGTGCTCTATCCACTGAGCCAAACCAGCTAGCGTGTACTTGTTATTTTTTAAAAAACGTTTCTCCTGACTTGGCCCTCATTCTGCAAGGGGCTGCCCAGGGAAAGCCGAACACTGGGGTGGCATCTCTCTTTGTTCTGGAAAAGCACCCGATTGGACTCTCTGAAGTGCAAAGGACAGCTTTGAGCCCAGTGTTATTAACTAACCAAGGTTATTATTTGTACTGGACATATTTCAGAACTGCCTGGGACTTTAATGTGAATGATTTGGTATCAAGTTTTATATTCTGATTGGCATTAAAAATAATAATAACATGGGCCTCTCCCTAAGGCTGAAGGCCAAGATCTTATCTGTTCCTCGTGTTAATTGTTGATAATGAGTGTAAGACTCATACTATGGCAGACACTGAGCAAACTCAGAGACTGTCCCCAGACAGAAAGGGCTGGGTCTTCATTAGACTTAAAAAAAGATGAAGCCCTTAGCCAGTTCGGTTCAGTGGGCAGAGCGTTGGCCTGTAGCTAAAAGGTCCCAAGTTCAATTCCGATCAAGGACACATGCCTAGGTTGCGGGCTCCATCCTCAGTAGGGGGCGTGTAGGAGGCAGCCAGTCAATGATTCTCCATCATTGATATTTCTCTCTCTCTTCCTCTCTGAAAACAATAAAAATATACATATTTTAAAAAAAAGGAGATTAAAAGTCCATTCACAGCTGCAGCTCACGGTGCGTTTCTAAGTTTTACTCCGAAACAGCACAAGGTGGGTCTGTAGAGCGTTCTTTCCCCCTGGAAAAGAAATGAAATCATCTTCCCCGTGTTCGATCTTTGTGGCAACCCAAGGGCTGGGATAAAAATAAAATAAAAATCGCATTTATAGTCCTGGAAAAAAAAAATCGGGGAGGATTATCTCCCCCATAAAACCAACTTCTAAACCCGAAATTGTATTGCTTCCAGACTCATATTTCACTTTATCTGTGATCGTTATGAGTTATTCTCTTTTATTTCTTTCTGCTTAAAGCCCCGGTCGAGAAAGTAGTTGGCAGGCCGTTCCCTCGGAGTTTCAGAAGACTTATTTATTGAAAAACACAAGTAAAAATTCGAAAGTGCTTCTCCTTCCACTCATCTGAGCCCCCCAAGTTCAGTGCCTGTAACGAAGTGTCTGGGTAGAATTATGGGCGGTGTGGAGTAACCACCCCTGGCTCCAGGCTCTACTTTCCATGTCTTCTGGTGCCAAATACATTTGCTTACTCAGATTTTCGCTTGAATCACATTTCCCCTCCTCCTCCCTCCCCCCGCCCCCCCTTTTTTTCTTTACGGCTGATTCCAATTTGTGAGATAGCTGGGCAACTTGAAGGGGAGGGATCTGAGAAAAGGCCTTGAGTGTGGAGTGAGGGGTGGCCAGGATGCTAAGCCTTTCAGGTGTGGAGAGATGACCTTTCAGAGTGGAATTACTGTTGATGTCAGCAGAAAACTCTATTTCTTTTTTTTAAAAAATATATTTTATTGATTTTTTACAGAGAGGGATAGGGATAGAGAGTTAGAAACATCGATGAGAGAGAGACATCGATCAGCCGCCTCCTGCACGCCTCCTACTGGGGATGTGCCCGCAACCAGGATACATGCCCTTGACCAGAATCGAACCGGGGACCTTTTGGTCCGCAGGCTGACACTCTATCTACTGAGCCAAACCGGTTTTGGGAGAAAACTATTTCAATAGGAGTTCCTGGGCGCATTATCATTGCTAAAGGAGATTCATTTCAGCAATGCGAAAGTACTTGTTGGGGGGTTAATCCTCACCGGCCCATATTTTCTCCATTGGATTTTAGAGATAGTGGAAGGGAAGGAGGAGGAGAGAGAGAGAAACATCGATGTGAGACATCCATAGGATGCCTCTGCACACAGGCAGGGGAATGAACTTGCACTCAGGAATCTGCACGCACAAACCTACAACCCAGGTATGTGCCCTTCACTGGGAATTGAACCCATGACCCTTCGGTGTACGGGCTGATGCTCTACCACTGAGCCACACCAGCCAGGGCAATGCCAAGGTACTTTTAAAGTCCGTTAGGGCTCTGATAGACTCTTGTAACCATGGCAATACTTCCCAGAATCCAGAGCATGATGGATAAGATCATCCCCATTTTTCTTGGAGCTTCTCATGCCACCCCGTAGCCTAAATTGGGACCGTGGAGCGGGAAGCTTGGCGATTCATTTTACTAAGAGCAGGGACAGGCCTCCTGAATACTAGCCCTAATAAAGCAATCACTACCACTGAGGACTCCAAGGCTGACAGAGCGTTTTCTCATTCATTATCTCCTCTGAGATAATGAGCATTCGGCCACAGTCTGTCACTCCTGTCCTTCTCAGATCTCTGCTCCCACTCTGGCTGTGAATCTCCAAGGACCGCTCATCCCTGGGGGAACAGGAGGGAAGCAGAAGGGATCAAAGAGCTGTAGACTGGAGGCCGTTATGCGAAGGAGCCTCGTTTCCCCACCATCTAGTTGAACTAAACCGTTGGGACTTGGGGGGCTGGTTAGATGAGCACCCGCTCTCTGAATGCCGGATTGTGTTTAAACCATAAAGCCGCTCCGTACCGAGTTTGTCTTGCGAAATGTCAGGAGTGGGGGCACGTATCCTATTTGGCCAATGAGGTGGTGTCAGCTGAGTGGCATGGCCTGCCTGTGTCTATGCTGCCACAAAGGTTCGTAGAGGAAAGCCCATGCCACCCGAAGCCAGATGGTGCCACCCCAAAGAGCAACCCTGGAAAGAGAAAGGACAGAATCCTAGAAAGCTCCCAGGACACGTGTCATGTTTTCGGAGCCTTGGGAAGAGAGAGAATGAATGAGCGCGCTGCTGAGGCCCAGCTGGGACAGAGTCAAACCCTTCTGTGTCTTCCAGCCGAAATCCAGGTTAATTCCATTCTTCTTCTTCACCTCCCCCTCCCCGCCCTCCCTCCCCCAGAGTCACCCAGCTGTTTGCTGAGTAAATAAATCTCCTATGTGAAGCTTGGCGGGGCATGAGGGGATGGAATAACTGATGTGGGGTCCCACACTCCGAATCAGATGGGGCGGTTATTTCAGGGGCAAGCATCTGCGGGCTGGCTGGTGTTGGGTTTAATGAACAGAGAATCATAGTCAAGTGAGGGATGTCGCAGGAGGGCTTCTGTGGACAGGCCACCGCCACGCTCCCTCACCTCCTACGCAAGAATAAAGCCCTAGCTACTCTCTGTTGCAAGGTTCCCCATCTCCATGGGCCAAGGTGATGTGGGGACCGTGTAGAAGGCTGACCCGCCATAGACATTGCCCTTGAATTGCAGTCACTCTTCCTGTGTTTAGCCGTTCCCTGTTCCTCATGTTGGATTGTTTTGGGTCTGACCCTCCCAAGTGCTCCCCTACCTCCTATCCCTGCTCCTACCCTGGCCTTGACCCAGTTTGTAGTCCTCTCATCAAGGGGACCTTGAACTCCACAATTCCAAATTCAAGAAGATTTCTGTCTCTGTTTCCCAGTTCCTCCCTTATAATGGAGAAGGAAAAAAGAAAGAAAGAAAAAAAGAAGGCAACTATCAATTTCTAGGTGACAGGCAAAGAAGAAAGTTATAATGATACTAATTTAAAAAAACTCACCTCCTTTCCGGTCAGTTTTAAGTCTGTTTATTGTTTGAATAAGAGTAATCAATGGCTGAAATTGGTTTGGCTCAGTGGATAGAGCGTCAGCCTGTGGATTGAAGGGTCCCAGGTTCAATTCCAGTCAAGGGCATGTACCCTGGTTGCGAGCACATCCCCAATGGAGGGCGTGCAGGAGGCAACTGATTGATGTTTCTCTTTCATCAATGTTTCTAACTCTATCCCTCTCCCTTCCTCTCTGTAAAAAATATTTAAATATTTAAAAGAAAAAGAGTTATCAATGGCTGGTTGATTAGACCCAATGATAGGATCATCTCATGTTTTGGGGCACTTGGTGAAAAATGAATTTGGGCCCAATCTAATAGGAGAGAACCCACATATTCAGGTGGTGCCCCTGAAGCCAGATGGGGACAGATGAGTACCCAAAACAGCAAAGAATACTGACAAAGGTTGGGGTTCATGCTGCTGGGTTGGAGCATGTAACATGAGGAGGCCATGCTCCCAGCAGATGACCAGCTGGGGATGTGTTATTTTTTTATATGTATATTTTTATTGTTTCCAGAGAAGAAGGGAGACGAAGAGAGGGAAACATCACCGATGAGAATCATTGATTAGCTGCCTCCTGCACACACTCCCTCACCCCCATCCCCAACTGGAGATCAATCTCATAGCCAGGGGTTGTAGTCCTCTCCCCAAGCCGACTTTAGCCAGGTGGTCACTTCCAGGCAGACCCCTGGGATGGAGACCTCTGCGAGACTTTTAAGTGTGTTGGTCCTGCATGGAATTGTGTCATCCATTGAGCCAGAGTGTCATTGCGTCTTGTAAGCATCTAGGCCTCCCTGTCCTTTGGTCATGTGATCAGGACGGGAGGTAGCGGTATTTCCCCATGGGCCTCTGGGCACTATGCCTTCGTCTTGTGGGGAGAAAGTATCCATTGCTTGCTTTTCAGAAGTCACTTTTGAAGAGCCCTTCTCCGTGTGAGTGGATGCTTTGTTCAGACCTGGGGAAGGAAAGAGCAGAAGTATGGGAACTCCGGGGTCACTCACCTTGGTCAGGGCTCTTAGGTCCATGAATATGGAACAGAGCAAGATCCTGCTTCTCTTTTTTCGGGTTCAGCTAACACATCTTTGCTTACAAGAAGCCAGAGAGGCTATTGTTCGACTCCTTTCATTAGGAAACTCACCAAACGTTTGGCCCTCATTTCTCTACTCCTTTGAGCCAGCTGGAAAACGCCACCAGATGCAAGGCGACGCTAACCCACTAAATCGGTCACACACAAAACCTGCGTATCACGTCTCTCCTGGCCCGGTTCTGCTTGCCCCTTTATTCCACCTTAATCAGGTTTTATTTACTTTCTTCGAAAAATGGAGCCTTTTGAGGACTTGCTTGGAGACTTCCATCTAAGTTTATACCTACTGGGTCATGCCAAGAGACACCGACACCAACATGGCGTCTGCATGGGTGTTGAATGCCTGCAGGATGCAGTGCTCAGGATTACAGGATTCAGATCACATAGTGCATGTCTGGAAATCTGGAATTGGAACCCTTCTTCCCTAGTGTGGGATCTCCCCACAAGATCTATTTAGCAACGGCTTACTGAGAAACGCAGTGGTGACTGTAAATAAGAGAAATAGCTAGGATGTATTGATTACTAACGGTGCTAGGCAACCCGCCCAGCAATTTCCACCCATTACGTAGACGTCATACCCTGGATGAAGGGACTATTATTATCCCAATTTTATGTTGCACGTTGCTATTTATATAACCCGAGGAAATAAACTTTGCAAGTAGGCTCCTGCACGGTGGAACGAAATACATGTTTCATGTTTGGTGTGATATTTATAAAGCATTCTTACCTACTCATTGTAGAAGGACCTTGAAGCTTTCATTAGCTATGGTGCATGCTCTGAGCGTCAGAATCACTCCATTTCTGATTGGAACGGCCTGCTAATGAGTCTGTTTTAAACCCCTACATCAATCATTCAGTTTGATCCTTTCCAAACCCACGTAACGTGAGAATCAGTTAGGACCTAGATCTGAAATTTAGGCCCAGGTCTTCTACTCATCAGCTCAGAGATATTTGGAAAACCACTTCACTTCGCTGAGTCAGGATTTCTTCATCTGTAAAATGTGAGGGTTGAACCGGGAGGCCTCTAAGGTACCTCCAATGCTAGCAAGTTTGAGATGGGAAGGTTTGGGGAATTAAGATAATTCCCCAAAATTCATACAACTCATTCCTTCCCCCATAGCCAAGGCCTGGGTAACAGGGCCGGGACCTAGGAAACTGAACTCCTGAACATTGGCAGACCTTTATTATTTCTCACTTCCCTTAATTTTTCTGTTATTCACACTTCCTCCTTTTTTCCCCTTGTCACTTTTAGATTTACCTGCCTTACTGTTTCAGTCTCGACCGCCTGAGACCACGGTGCCAACATATATGCGTGACGTTCTTTGCGCGATCAAGGTTATTGGGCTGAGATTCATTAGAAAATTCATAAATCTCTCCACTTTCCCTGGACGGAGGTTTTTTGATGTTTCATTTCTAAGCTAAGCTGCTCCCCTTTTGGTAGATATTTATAGAGGCATAAGTCAAAGAGAAGCCATTCCGCCTCACCGTTTTGAATATGAAATTATTCTATCAGAAGAAAAACGTAAAGCATACCCAGGAGGAGTGCGGCGTCCAAGAGTGACATCACCATCCCACCAGACAAAGCCAGGTGGGCGTGCTCATGCCTGCGAGTTTCTTCAGTTCACGTGTGGGTGAAAGCCACATACGCTTTTCACTGCAGTTTCATAGACACTGAGTGGCCAGGTTATTATGATCTCTGAACACATAATAATCTGGCCACTCAGTGTGTATATATGTGTGCGTGTATGAATTCGTGCATGGGTTGGGGGCTGGCCAGCCTGGCCAGGGGGAGGGGACATGGGCGGTTGGCCAGCGTGCTTGCTGGTCGAACTCTTGGTTGAGAGGACAATTTGCATATTAGCCTTTTATTATATAGGATACACACTGAGTGGCCTAATTATTATGCATTCAGAGAACATAATAATCTGGCCACTCAGTGTGTGTGTGTGTGTGTGTGTAATATATATATTACATATATATATATGTAATTTAAATATCTGTGTTTTCCAATGGTCTTAGGCTCTACAGCAGCAGTTCTCACCCTCTGGATCACAACCCACATGTTGAGAACCGCTAGTAGGGTCACCTAAGACCATCAGAAAAACACAAATATTTACATGAGGATTCATAACAGTAGCAAAATTACAGTTGGTAAAAAATGAAATTGGGCCCATAACTTCTGTACGGCAGAGTTATGAAGTAGCAATGAGAATAATTTTATGGTTGGGGGTCACCACAACATGAAGAACTGTATTAAAGGGTCGCGGCATTAGAAAGGTTGAGAACCACTGCTTTAAGGACTAATGAATTGGTGTGGAGTCTGAGGTGTGACAGGAAGGAAAGCAGACATTTCCTAGATGCTGGTTGTGTAACTTCAGATCTAGGCTTAGATTTACCTGCACCAGGTCTTAATGTAGTGACTCAGAGCTTTGAACTATATTCCCAATATATAGTCATGTATTGTTAATGAGTTGCTTCATATGCAAGGGTATTGTCTTCATGGCAAGGCCACAAGTTACTTGTGGAGGAGTTCAAGTTTTATTCTCCTGGTTTCCTCAGTTGTAGCAGCCACGGACATGGCTGAGGTGGACACTGAGGGGTTTGGTGTCAAGAAGTTGGGGTACTGATAGTGATGAGCTTCCTAGATCTCTGAAGGAATCTGCCTGCTAGGGCCAGGAGCTATTGAAGACACTCAGAACAAGAAAGGCCAGGGCAAATTAAAGATTTCCCAGATAAGTTATCTTTGTTAGAGTGGGCTCTGTATATTAAAAGACCAACAGCAAGAGAAAGGAAGGAAAAAAGGGAGGAAGGAAAGGGAGAGAAATAAAGACATAAGGAAAGAAAGGAAGGAAGGAAGAAAAGAGGAAAGGAAGAGAGAAGAGAGAGGGAAGGAGATGAAAAAAGGAAGAAAAGATGGAAAGAAGGAAGGAAGGATGGAAGGCAGGAAAGAAGGATGGAAGGCTGAAACCAGTTTGGCTCAGTGGACAGAGTGTCGGTGTGGGGACTGAAAGGTCCCAGGTTCAATTCCGGTCAAAGGCATTACCTTGGTTGCAGGCACCTTCCCAATAGGGGGCGTGCAAGAGGCAGCTGATTGATGTCTCTCTCTCATCGATGTTTCTAACTCTCTGTCCCTCTCCTTTCCTCTCTGTAAAAAATCAAATATCTTTTTTAAAGAAGGATGGAAGGCAGGAAGGAAGGACAGAAGGAAGGAAAGTTGGAAGGAAGGAGGTTAGGAAGAAAGAAAGGATAAAAGGTTTTATGACTGAGAAGGAGGTAATTCCTGGGCCATTTTCCACCCTTTTATTTTCCTGAGAAGCAGGGAGCCTGTTTTCTTTTTAAAAAATACCTATCCCACTTGACACCCCCACTACCCAGCCTGGACACCCTACCACTTTCCAGTGATGGACCCCCCCTGGAAAATGATAAATAAATTAGGGGATTGAAAGGACCTCTTTCCTCCTGGGGAGCTGCACCCACAAAGCCCACCTCTGCTCAAGACCTTGTCTGCCAGCACGTTGAATAGGGTTTAAAATTCAACCACCTAAATATAGACCAGACACCAGGAACTTTCTCTTGTTTCTTTTTCTGAGGAGAGCATACACTGTGTGGCCAGATGATGATGAACTCTGAACGCATAATAATCTGGCCCCTCAGTGTCTATCCTATATAATAAAAGGCTAATATGCAAATTGTCCCCTCGACCAGGAATTCAACCAGCAGGCAGGCTGGCCAACTGCCCATGTCCCCTCCCTCTGGCCAGGCTGGCCGGACCCCACACATGCATGAATTCATGCACCAGGCCTCTAATACACACACACACACACACACACACACACACACACACACACACTGAGTGGCCAGATTATTATGCGTTCAGAGATCATAAAAATCTGGCCACTCAGTGTATATTTGGAACAGGATTCCAGGCCCAACTATAAGCACCTTAGGAGCAATTAGATGCTGCCCAGGAAATGAAAAAGGCGCATTACAAAGGTATGGCCTTGTGGCCCCACTGACCTCCTTCCCTTTCCTGTGTCGCTTACATTCGCATGAATAATGAGTGAACGTGAGACCACTATCAGCAGGACATAGTAGACCTTATGCTTTTTTATGTTCTTCATTTGCTACATCCATGTGGCAGAGTCATCCTCAAACATTTAGTCCTGGTATATTCACAGGCCATTCTGAGTGAGAAGGGACTGTTGGGCTTATAAAACTGCCCAAGAAAAGATTCTTGCACTTTGCTTAAACACAACCTACTCCCCCTAGATTGAGAGACGCAAACCAGATTATCTGGGCACGGTCTCCTTTAAGAGCAAGGATGATCCAATCACGGGAGCCTGGTGCAGGAATTTGTGGGTGCATGCACGAGGAAACAGATGCCCTGCTCATTACTAATGTGGGGTATCAGCTGAGCAGTTGGCTATCATTTCTCACCCCGTAAACAAGAGAGCTGCCTAAATGTTTCCTGTAAGGGAGCCAGCTGGGACCGACTGAATAGCCGGGGAGCAAAGAGGTCACTTTCCCAGGATGCTCCATTCCCAGTGGAAACCTCTCTACAACTGGGTCAGAAATAGATGCAGGAGAAGCGACCCGCCTGCCTTCACACTGCAGCAAACTGCTCAGGTACACGGGCAGAATGCTCACTGCTACCATCCCAAAGCCTCTTCGGAATTAGGTTGATTGATATTCTCAGTCCTGTAATGTCTCATAATTGGTTGTGCACTGATCCTTCCTATTGCTCCTTAGAAAATAAAAAGCCATAGAGAGGGGATATATTTACATACTGGCTAATTACCCCATGAAGTGTTTTATTTTATCTATCTATCTATCTATCTATTATATTTTCTTGATTTTTTACAGAGAGGAAGAGAGAGGAATAGAGAGTTAGAAACATCGATGAGAGAGAGACATCGATCAGCTGCCTCCTGCATGCCCCCCACCAGGGATGTGCCCGCAACCAAGATACATGCCCTTGACTGGAGTCGAACCCGGGACCTTTCAGTCCACAGGCCGATGCTTCATCCACTGAGCCAAACCAGCTTCGGCCCATGAAGTGGTTTTGACTTGATCGTTTTCATGCCATCACCACACAAACAGAGTAAAGCCACTGGGAGCAGATATCCTTTTCATTGTTCAGGAAGTTGGTTTTGCCGCTCTGTAATCCAAATGCATTTAATTATTAAGGTGTTTTTTTGGCCTGTGACGTTGGCTGAGCTAGGGATGTGCCCGCAACCAAGGTACATGTCCTTGACTGGAATCAAACCTGGGACCTTTTAGTCTGCAGGCCAACACTATCCACTGAGCCAAACCAGTTAGGGCTACTCCTCAGTATTTTTACATGATTTTGTGAAGGGGTTAACCTGACCAAGGTTGGAATCTGCTTGCTTTGTATACACTGACCTTTCCAGAGGGTTTTCGTAATTTCCTAAATGCTGTCACTGGAGGCGTGGCTAGCTCTGCGTTGACAATCCAAGTTGGCTACTTGTGTTTTCAAAGAACAAAGATCAGAATGGTTGCCGGGCTTGTCCAAAGTCATAGAATAAGTCTGCCTTTGAGATGATAAGAGAAACCAGGTTTTGCAAGTTCCTACTTGTGTCAGATGCAGACCTGATTGGCTGGAGCAGTAAGAAGGAGGAGCAGGCAGATTGGATAGCAGAGCGATGCCAGCAGGGCAGCTGACTGTGCTGTGGAGCTGGAAGATGGTCATACAGTGGAGGAGCGGGGTCCCTCTAGTCTTCATACAAAAGGACAACAGAATCGAGAATCGTTCTGAGGGGCAGCAGAAATCTCAAGTCTTAGAGCAAAGCTTGAACTTGAACTCATCAGAAATGGGAGATCGAGATCCATCACAGGGTAGCTCAAGTCTCACTCACTGCTGTTCTGGCCGATTTGGCTCCTTTGTTGTTGTTTTTGAAAAAAAAAAAATTTTTTTTTAAATTGATTTCAGAGAAGAAGGGAGAGGGAGAGGAGAGAAAAACATCCGTGATGGGGAGAATCAGAGATTGGCTGCCTCCTGCACGCCCTCCGCTGGGGATGGAGCCTGCAACCCAAGCATGTGCCCTGACCAGGAATTGAACCGCGACCGTATGGTTCATAGGTCGACACTCAACCACCGAGCCATCCTGCTTGAGCTTACATGGCTCCTTTGTATAGGCAAGGTGAATTTTGTGGTGACGTGGATCCAGGGCATCTGAGGGAATCAGAAAGCCTCTGAGCAAACGCTGCTGATTGGACTTCCGGTGTGCTTCTGCATGAAGACACAGAACAATCCAGTTCACAAAGGCCTTCGTAAAGTCGCCACGCAGGAGCAGTTAGCGGCCAGCTTCGAAGGTGTTGATGGGAACTGGGTTGAGCAGACTCTTTTGCCCCCAACATCTTTGTCAGAACCAAGTCCAGGAGGGCAAGAAGCATCGTTCTCTTGTTCTTAACATTCCTCTGCTATTGGGCATCGTTTGTTGGAAGCGCCTTTGCTCTGGCTGAGGATTACATGAATGCCCTGGGGCAGTGGTCGGCAAACTCATGAGTCAACAGAGCCAAATATCAACAGTACAGCGGTTGAAATGTCTTTGGAGAGCCACATTTTTTAAACTTAAACTTCTTCGAATGCCACTTCTTCAAAATAGACTTGCCCAGGTCGTGCTATTTTGGGGAAGAGCCACACTCAAGGGGCCAAAGAGCCACATGTGGCTCTCGAGCCGCAGTTTGCTGAACATGGGCCTGGGGGACCATTTCCCATTCTTTACTTAAAGCAAACAGTTAGGAGCTATGCTGTGATCTTATATTTGGTGGGTCTCTGCCACCTTTTAATTTCCTCTTATATTTTCCCCATCTTCCCTACATGAAGTTTAGAGTTCAGTTCAGGGTCTTAAATCTGGTTCTCTAAACAGGCAGATTTCTCTTTCCCATGTAACGCCACCTGATCCAGGTGGGGACAGATCTCAAACAGAAAGCTCTATGCAGCCGAAACCAGTTTGGCTCAGTGGATAGAGCGTTGGTCTGCAGACTGAAGGGTCCGGGGTTCGATTCTGGCCGGGGGTATGCACCTTGGTTGCGGGCACATCCCCAATGGGAGGCGTGCAGGAGGCAGCTGATTGATGTCTCTCTCTCATTGATGTTTGTGGCTCTCTATCCCTCTCCCTTCCTCTTTGTAAAACATCAATAAAATATATATATATATATATATATTTTAAAAAAGCTCTATGCATTCATTTGAGGTGACTTTGTGGAACCTGCCTCTGAGGCTCAACCACGTGGGAAGGGGCTGAAAGATTTTTTTTCTCCTTCTTTGGATAACAAATCAAGCCAAGGAGATAGCATTTTATCTTCATCTAATTTATTCTTACAGTGAACACAAGGTTTTTTTGGGTGAAAGGCAGACGGGCTTATTTACTTATGGGATCAGTTGGCACCAATTCTTCATGCCCCATGCCCCCCTCAGGGTCACATGATTAAGGTACAGGTCAGGGACCCTGAAATTATGACTCTTGGAGCTCAGATCGGACAAGTTGTCCAGCCTTCTGTCCTCTTCTCCCCAGGGAAGGACAGACCTTTGCTCTCGGATGTAAACCTCCGAGGAGAGAAGGGGAAGGTCCCCGGGGTGTCACTTGGACTGGGACCAGATGGCTCCAGAAAAGACACATCTGTACATCTTTCCCCGGGGGGTTGTTATCTTATCTTCCAAGTCCTGTTTGCCACTCGTTCATCCTTTAACCCAGATTACTCAGAGAGCCCCGGACATGCCAAAATATGAAAATCTCCACATGTTTTTCTGATACCAGGGAGCTCAGCAAAGCAGAGAGCAAGTGCCATGGACTGACAAAGGCAAGCAGACATTGGGAAAACAGTGCGAAGGAAGGCCAGTGGACTCCAATGCCAAGGAGAGGCTTGTGTCTTCCTGTCTGTGGGGTGAGGGTGGCCTCAGGCCAGGGATGTCGAGAAAGTTGGTGGCCAGACTCAGCAGATAAGGAGAAACAAAATGCTGGTACAGTGGTACCTCGAGATATGAGTTTAATTTGTTATGTAACCTTGAGGTGTGGGAAACTATGAGACGCTCGAGTCATGGTAAACTGGTGGGTCGTGTGCAGCCGGCCGATCCACTCGATTACTCATATCTCAACTGTTGCTCGTATTTCAAAGCAAAAATCGCTCACTCAACGGCTCGTATCTCAAAAATCTCGTATGTTAGGGCACTCCTATCTCAAGATACCTCTGTACCGGATTTTCCAGCTTATAAGACGACTGGGCATATAAGACGACCCCCAACTTTTCCAGTTAAAATATAGAGTTTGGGATATACTCGCCCTATAAGACGACACCTGCCGTATAAGACGACCCCTGACTTTTGAGAAGATCCTCCTGGGTTAAAAAGTCATCTTATACCCCGGAAAATATGGTAACTATTTCCAATGATGGAGAGGTGGAGTGGGGTGGTGAGTAGGAAGGTTATGGGATTGGCAATTTTGAGCGAGAAGGGAAAGGAGAATCAGATTTATTATAGCATCACATGCTAGGCACTGCATTCTACATAGGTTCTCCTGTTTGATCACGTACCCACCACCCCGATCTTCCCGTGAGAAAAATGAGACTTATACCGATAACCAACCTTCAGAAAAAATGTTCAACACCAAACCTGCCTTCATCCAAATTCTGTGATTGTTACACTTTTCCACGCTGTGAGCCTTAGTTTCCTCATCTGTAAAACAGGAATAAATACACACTGTAGATTGGTCTGTTTTCGGTTAGGCTGCTCACAAATGAGGCAATGTGCTTCCCACTGCTTTATAAAGTAATCTGCTACACAAATTCTCGTTGTTTCCTATTATAATGCAATCCAGTAAAATATTGTTATGGTTTCAGCGTTTTGGAAGTTAAATTGTTTCTAATTTTTCACCATCATACTTAATGCTCCCAGGAGCATCTTGGTTCATATTACTCTTTCCCTCCTCCCCTTTAATTATTTTCTTGTATGTGGACAAATTGAGATCCGGAGAGAGTGATTGGATAAGATCCCACAGTAGGTTGGTTTTCCCTAGCAACCGTACCCTAACAACCCGAACAACCATAAGATTAAATATTGGTCTGTGTAGTAGAGCCTATGGGAGGTTCCTTAAGATTTCGTCTGTGAGCCTGTGGTTTCCCTTAGCTGTTGCTCTTCAACTCTTAACATCTAGATGGATGGATAAAATCAATTATATTTCAAAATCGGGGTAGATGGGTATCATTTAGAATTATATTGGAATAAAAGAAGGGGAGAATTCCTGAGTGGGGGGTCCATCAGAACCAATGGGTTGGAGATGCTGGTCTTTTTGTTGTCTTAATGCCCTTGGTTTTGGAGAAAAAAAAATTAATTCTTAAGTGAGGCAGTTGAATGGACGAGGGAGGCCCACAGGAGATGGGCGGAACATGGAAGGAATTACTTTCCATAAATTAAAAGAGAGAGAGAGAATATTTCATTTCATGGTGAGTTTTCTATTAAACCTACTTCATAATTTGTTTCAGCTCCCTCTTCTGATTCCTCTTTCCCATCTCTAGGGGCTGGAAAGGATTACCGTTTCCAAAAATCACATGTACTCTCTTCAGAGTCATCCCAAGAATGTAAGGAAGGCCTAGCCAGCTTGGCTCAGTGGATAGAGCATCTGCCTGCAGACTGAAGGGTCCTGGGCTTGATTTCAGTCAAGGGCACATACTTTGGTTGCAGGCTCCATCCTGGACTTGGTCTAGCTTGTGTGGGAGGCAACCATTCGATGTGTCTCTCACATAGATGTTTCTCTCTCTCCCACTCTCTCTAAAGATCAATGGAAAAATATCCCTGGATGAGGACTAACAACAAGAACAAAAATAATGAAATTGAGGAGGGTTGGACTAGACAGAGGAGATATAAATGCCCTTCTAATCCTAAAATGTATATATTTTGAGACTTCCTCTTCCGTCCTTCTGTGGTTGATCATTTCCTAGGGACCACAGGTCCTCTCTGTACTAGTCAGAAGAAGCAAAAACGTCTGGAAGTTTTACACAGAAAAATGATTTCAAATTTGTGAAAGGAACATAGGATGGGGGTGGGGTGGGAGGCGGGGAGGTGAGGGTGCAGGAGGAGTGGAAGGGGGTCAAGGACCCAGCATGGGACTTACTCATGGATTTGGCCAAAGCATCAGAAAGCTGCTGCAGGGA
>PVJN01038916.1:0-20076 GCA_004026805.1 Lasiurus borealis
AGGTGGGGGAACTTTTTGATAATTATTTCTTCAAATAGATTTTCAGTATCTTGCTCTCTCTTTTCTGCTGGCACCCCCATAATTCTGATGTTGGTACACTTGAAGTTGTTAGAGGCTCCTTACACTATCTTCATATTTTTTTATTCTTTTTGCTTTTCTGGTTGAGTGTTTTTTGCTTCTTTGTATTTCAAATCTTTGACTTGATTCTTGCCTTCCTCTAGTCTGCTGTTAGGTCTCTGTATAATATTTTTTATTTCAGTCAGTGTATGTTTAATTTCTAGTTAGTCCTTTTTCATATCCTTGAGGGTCTCACTAAATTTATCAACCTTTTCTATGAAATTCTTGAAAAGCCTTATAACCGTAGTTTTGAACTCTATATCCAGTCATTTGTTTTCCTCCATTTCTTTCATTTGTGATCTGTTTTTTTGTCTCCACATTTTGGCTGCATTCCTGAGTTGTTAAAGTAGCTTTGTGTGCTAGGTGTCCTATAGGGCCTAATGGCTCAGCCTCCCCAGTTACTTGAGGTGGACACTCTCAGTGCACCCCTTTGTGGGCTGTTTGCACTGTCTTGTTGTAGTTAAGCCTTGATTGTTGTTGGTATCACAGAAAGGAATTGACCTCCAGGCTAATTGGTTGTGAGGATCAGCTGTGTCTACACTGGGAGAACTTTTGTGGTGGAGACAACCTTATAAGACAAGACTTGCAAAAGCCTCTGTGCTCAGTTTGAATGGGATGGAGTCTCAGGGTGAAGCAGACAGTCTTGGCTTCCTGTCAGCCCTGCCCTAATAGGCCCCTGTGTTTCAGTGTCCCGTGGTAATTGCTGCAAGCACCTTTGAGGAAAGCTGCCCTCAAGTTCTGCCTGCTGCCAGACAGTTCAATTTCTCCCCGAATGAGTCTGGGTCCTCAAAGTTTTGCCTGGAACTGGAGTTCAGCACAGTCAGGAGCTTTTGTCTCTCTCTCCCTTGAGAAAGCCAGCCACGCATTCAGATGCTGGTCCTCTCCATGTGCACGTCTCAGTACCTCTTCCCCCTGTAACTCCTCTGAGTCTCATCTGGTAACTGAAGTTCAGTGCAGTCAGGGGGCTTCCATCTCCTTCCCATGTGAGAAAGCCAGCCACACACTCATCAGTCAGTTCTCCCCATGCTCCTATCTCCCTACCTTAGCCTTTGCAGCTCCTATGAGTCTCGGTGTGCTTTTCTCTTTCTTTCTAGTTGTAGAATTTCCACTCAGCCAGCCTTCTTGTGGTTCTGGATGATGTCTGTTTTGTCTTTTAATTGTAGTTTTAAAATTGTTGTGTGAGGCAGTAGTTTAGATGTTTACCTATGCCACCATCTTGGTTTCTCCACACCCTGGTTTTAATACTTGCTATCTAAACAACAATCTATCAGGAAAATAATAAAAAGCCAGTTATATTAATTATCTGTTTACTCAAACTCAAAATTGATACCTTTAGTTCTGATAGTGGTTTCCTCTAATGTAAAGCTTTGGCAACAATTTTGATGAGTAAACATTTTGACCTTGTCTACCTTCTTTCTCTTCTCCTTCTTCTTTATCTCCTCCTCACCCTCCTACTTTCCCCCCTCCTTCTCCTGCTTCTGCTTGCATTTCATAGGCTTTTCAAGATTTATCCTATCAATGTCACTTATTGCATCAAAAGTTGAAAGTCTTTCGTTGCATAAAGTACCACCTAAGATAGTTATGTTTCCTCTTAAAATGACCAGATAAAGGAGTAGTTTGCTCTAAAGTCCACATTCGCTTTGAAATAAAAAACTGTGCCACCAGTGTGAAATGAACTGTGAATAGGTTTTGGCACAATAATGGTATCACTAGGCTGTAGAGATGTATTGGCCACTGCTGGTATTCAGGAGACTCTTCTAGTTTTGCCTCTTGCACTCATCTGGTAATATTACTTCTTCAGCTTAAAGTCACTCCAGGAAATGAGAAACCTGATAATCTAATGAAGCCTTTCAGTCCTCACTGCCATCTTACCTAATTCTAATTCCCTACACAACTCTTATCACTCACTACTTTATATTTTGTTTGTTTCTTTTGATTACCCCCCCCCCCTAGAATTTAAGCTTTAGAGACTTTATCCATCTTTTTTCAATGCTGAATATCCAGTATTTAGAAAAGAGTCAGGAATGTACCATATTACGTGTAATCCAAGATGGTATCAACTGTAGGATACACCATTAATTTATATACATATAAAAAATTTAAATGCCACCATTTAAGCTATGGGACAATGCCTTCTTGTCACTTTAGACTTTTTATTTATGGAAGAGCTCTTTTAGATTCCTTTAGAAAGGAGATGGATTTATCATTTATCTTACTGTTCAGTATAAAAATGAGAATATAAGCAAAGTAAAATGGTTAAGCAATTCACAAAACAACTTTTCACTCAGAGTCCAACTCTTCAGTATCAATTTTCAGTGAAAAGTTGCCAATAAATACCATTTCCACACAGTGTCATTGTCTGTCTTATCACAAGTGTTGATGAAGCAATAATTCTTAAAGGATTGTTCCATTTTTGTCTTTGAGATTTCCACCTTCCCCTCCCTTTCCCTTCACCCCTCCCCCAGCGCCTCCCCTCCCTGCCTCCAGCTAGATAGTGACATTTTCTCTGCAGGTTTTGATGTGTATGGTCTTTCAATGCCTGGCTGACAGCAATTCTAAGGCTCACCCTGATTTCAGAGATGTCAAAATGTGAAAAATTACACATCTTAAAGTCACAAAAATAGGGTTGTAGGAACTCAATAAATAAATAATTTTTGAATGCTTAAATAAATGGCTGTTGTCAACTCTGTCCTTAGGCAAGCCATTTTATTCATTGAGCTTTATTTTTCTCTAAGATGTTAGACTAGAGCCCTCTAAAATCCTTTTTTTGCTAAAAGAAAAACATCGTAGGTGTTTTGTAAGTGGCTGAAGTTATATAAATGCCAGGCAATATACTTTTAGAGAACTATTACAAAATAATCTGTTCAATCTGATCTTCAAGAGTCCAGGGTTCCAAGTCAAACAGTAAGAATGCCCCAGCTGTCCTTTCAGATAATTGAAGAGAGGTGCAAGAGCTCAGCTCAGAAGATGTAAGTTATGTGACATGTGGGGATTTTTGTCACTCAGCTGGCCCCATTCTCTCTCTCCCGGGTTATCTCGGATTAGTATACATCCCACGCAGCACTGCCACTAGAGAGAGAGAAACTAATCAACGAGAGGGTTTACAAACAGGAAGGAATGTATGCTTAGCTTTACATTATGCCATATGACTCAGTTCACAGGATGTAGGGAAGGGATCACCTCTGGGCTCTTTTCCCAAGTGAGAAATTATTTGGAGGCACCAAGCCGATGTCAGACGCCTGTTTGAAGGCACAGTGGCCTCTCTAGACAACATCTGGCCTGGCTGCAGGTGAGTCTGTGGGCAGAAGTTAAACATTCTTAGTTGACAAGTAAGACCTGTCTATACACGGCCCTCAGGATCCTGTATCTCTAGGTATGGCTGAATTTCCACTTTGTGCATACAGAATTGGTTGTTTTTAAGGCTGAAGTCAATGCCTACGAATTTGAGGAGTACTCCCATAATCCACCAGACGATGTGTGTAAGTGCACACCATTCAGCTAAAGATGGCTAAAGGTCCTGCCCAGGTGGCTACCTACACCAGTTAATTTCTATGGCCTGAAACTTGTTATACATCTCACTGTATTTCAAGAGGTCTGATCTTGGAGACTATGATTCCCACACCTCAGTGAAAAGACTGAACTAGAATAAGAAAAATTGGGATTGATTTCTACTGTTTCTTCTATTACTGAAAGTACCTGACTCTAGTATAATTAATTGCTCCCTGCCTGTTTCTTTCCTTCAGTTATGAGATATTTCCCCAGAGAGCTGAGGAAGAACAATGGAGTACATTATTAACTAAAATCATCACATCCCTTTTTTAAAACCCATCTTGGATCAAGTAAGTTATCATAGTTTGATGCCTCAGGAATCATCTCATTTGGTTACATGGCACAGAGAGAATTGTCTTAAACTTCTCTCACAAACTCCTTCGGATACTTGGCACGATGCTAACGTTTCACACTGGTGTGGGAATCTTCTCTCCATAGCATAATTTAAATTTCTACTTCTATGTCAGAGTCAAAGAAGAATCAGAAAGCACTTCATTTCAAGATTTAACGACTACCATATCCTGCCAATTATGAATGTATTACATTTACTAAAAATTGCTAAGTACCCTGCCACTTTTTTTAAATGTGATAATCAAAGATAGTTATTGGCATTTTTGCAGTCACTGAAAATGCCATGCAATTATATAGAGAATGTATTTTCTCCTTTGAAACAGCAAAGCCCAGAGGTTAAGACTAATGGTCATGCTCTTCCAGATATATTTATTATTCATTATAAATTAGAACTCTACATTATGGAAAACTAATTACCTGTCACAGTTCCAGAATCCTACATTATGGAAAACTAATCACCTGTCACATTTTAAACCACATGAACGCTATTTTATATTACAAGCATTTGGAACAATTTTTCACTCCTGGTCACTGGTCAACTGTTGTTGTTTTTTTAATAGTAAAGGTACTGAACATTTTTTGGTAAAGCTTAAAATATAAAAAAATAACTCATTAGTGAAATTTGACTAACAAAAGATTTGACACAACTCATTGTTAGTTGCATAATAAACAAGTAAAATGGAAGATGGATACAAGATATATTCTGCCCCGGTCGGTTTGGCTCAGTGTATAGAGCTTTGCTCTGAGGATAGAAAGGTCCTTAGTTCCAGTACTTCGGTTGCAGGCTTGATGCCTGGCCCTAGTCCGGGGTGCCTGTAGGAGGCAACCAACTGATGCATCTTTCTCATCATTTTGATGTTTCTCTCTTTCTCTCTCTAAAATTAATAAAAACATATTTAAAAAAATAACAAATTAAAAGATTTATTTCTGGTAAACTGTTAAAATGTGTTTTTATTGCTTACGATTCTGCGTAGATTAAGCCTGAAATGGAGGTGATGGGAGATGTGTCTCCTGAGAACATGAAAGACATCACTTACCAGTTGCAGGTGACACTTAGTGAGGATCGGATGGGATGCTTTTGCCAGGTGCCCTGCTTCTCATGTAAGAAAGTTTCCTAAAGGATAATGGATGACATTATATGCCTGGAGGAGGCTTTTAGGTCATCCAGACCAATCTTCTGTCCATTCCGTTTATCCTTTGCTACAGGTTTTAGGGAAAGATGATTAAAACTAGTCTTGAATATAAATGTTCAAAACCCTGAGAAATTCTAAAATGTTATTGTATACAGAACAAATATAGCAAGAAGTTAAAACAACAAAAAATGAGTCCAGTTATAATAGTGACATCTAGAACACAAAGCTGCTCCAGTCAAGTCAACTTCATCACTCTGCATTGATGTCTCATTATATTTAGGATGCAGTTAAAATCCTGCAATATTCTATAAGAACTAGAGGCTTGGTGCACGAATTCATGCATGGGTGGGGTCCAGCTGGTCAGGGGGAGGGGCCGAGGGCAGTTGGTGGGTTGGCCTCGCCCCCTGGTCAAACTCCTGGTCAAACCTCAGGAGGGGACAATTTGCATATTAGTCTTTTATTATATAGTATTGTACCCTGATACCCTTTTTGACATCAGCTCTTACCATTCTTCTCCCATATTTCCTGCTTCCTCTGCTTCAACCACCAAAGATCCCTTGCAAAATAAATATTTAATAAATTTATACAACTCTACAAAAAATGGAAAAGTTTTATATATGTATACATAAAATATGTTTATATGCACATAGATGTATGTTATTATTTAAATAGAGATGCTTTATAGTTTTCAAAGTACCTTTACTTTTTTCCTTTGATTTCTATCTTGTTTCCAGAAACTTTTCACCAGTTTCTATTAGTATTTTAAAAACTCCCATATTCCTTTTTTAAAAATTAATCCTCACCTGAGGATATTTTTCCATTAACTTTTAGAGAGAGTAGAAGGGAAAGGAAGAGAGAGGAAAACATTGATGTGAGACAGACACATCAATTGAGTTCCTCCTGCACTAGTCCTGATGGAGGCCTGGGATTGAGCCTACAATAGAGGTACATGCCCTTGACCAGAATCTGGGACCCTTCATTCCACGGGTCAATGCTCTATCTACTGAGCCAAATCAGCTAGGACTCCCATATTCTTTTTTTTTTCTTTTTTCTTTTTAATACTTACCTGAGGGTATTTTTCCATTGATTTTTTTAGAGAGTGTGGAAGAGAGAGGGAGAGACAGAGAGAAATATTGACGTGAGACACACACATCCATTGGTTGCCTCCTGTACATGTCCCGACCAGGGCCTGGGTCAGGGAGAAGCCTGCAACCGAGGTACGTGCCTTTGACCGGAATCAAAACCAGGACTCTTTGATCTGCAGTCTGACGCTTTATCTACTGAGTCAAACTGGCTAGGCTAGGGTTCCCATATTCTTGATATTAGATTATTAGTTGGTAGAAGTAATTGATAAAATAAATGCGTCAATTTGTGGCTTGTTGGAGGCCTTGAAAAAAATTGTTACAAAATTAGGTGGGAAAAGTGTGTTTATTGCTGTCAGAAAAGATAAAAAAGTCAGTGGCTCCACTTAGTCTGAAAGTGAGCATTTTAGCACCTTCCTTCTGAAAGCAAGGTACCAGTGCACAGAGTGACTCCGTTAGCCAATATTCAATTAGTGTAAGGTAAAGAAGCTGTGTTTAAGGAAACCTGGTGAATCACTGATAACATCTTCAAACTAGGGCAAAGTGTCACACATCCTTAGATTGGAAAATCTGTGATGTGTTTAAGTCTCACTTATACGAAGGTGGTGTGACAGCATATTCTATCACATACCGCTGAATGAGATTAGGAAACCCAGGCTTGTGTGCCGTCAACAGGAAGTTGTTTGTGCTTCTCCCATGAGTGGAAGTCACTTTCTAGGTGAAATAGAAAAACCGTACCTGCCTCATCCTTGCTCCAGTTTCAGCCGCTGTGGCCTGGGTATTGACCACATTGGGCTGTGCTTCCATGCTCAGCATGAGCTTTCCCTTCTTCACAGATGATATGGCAAAACACCAACAGAAAGTACTTCCGTGTAGTTTACGTTTCTCTGATGTTGAAGTGTGAAAGTAAATGGTTTGGTTTAAAAGTCAGATCACTTTTTGAAGAATGTTCAATGGAGGGACTATAAGTAAACAAGAGGGTGATACACCCTCCTCACTCTCCCACCAAGTTTTAAAAAAGGTATTTGCCTTCCTCATAATGGGACTAATCTGCCATGAGTTATTGTGTGGCAGGTTTTATTTTCCAACATGGACACTATAATATTTCGGTTCCATATGCTCTTCAGAACATTACCTTTCCCTACTAGTAAGTGAAGTATCTCTTTTCCACTTTAAATTAGGAATGGAATCAAGGGAATAAAGAAAGCAGAGAAGATAACTTTTAAGAATACATTATAAAAAGGTGACACAGTCAGTTCCTACCCCCTCCCACACTCCCACCCTTTCACTCAATATTCAGCCTTGGAATCAAGGCACCATATTTTGAAGATGCTCATCTGAAGAGACCATAAAAAGAAGCCACCAACCGCAGACAACCAGCATAACTCCCAGATATAGGAGTTGATGTCAGATCTCATTTTGTTATATAGTAATTGATAACTAATAGAGATTTCATACTCTCTGTTCATTTTGGAAGCTTGTCACAGCCAAACTATATCATTTGTTTTGGGCTTCTGAGTGTGTCATACACTCCACTTGGACTGTTTTTTCCCTCTTATTCTAAGCAAATACACATTCTTTATTTTTATTCCCTAAAATAATTCAAAATCTCTCCTATAGGGACTAGTGCTATTCTCTTTACTCTGCATAACCCTATGCAAAACAAGCTCCTTTATACTGTATTTATTTTCATTCATGTCTGCTTTGTTTTTCTTTCTTTTTGCTTTTTCCCCCACAGGGCCAAGTCTTGAATATTCAGTTTGACTGGAATTTACTTATAGGAGGGGCAGTGTGGGATGGTGGGTTAAGAGCATTGGTTTAAGGCCCAGACCACCCAGGTCAGAATAGTAACTCTACCACTTACCGGCAGTATACCATTGAGTAAGCTACTTAATGTCTGTGTCAGCTAGAATCCTACCAGAGAAACCAAAACACTAGGATATATGTCTATGTCTATGTCTATGTCTATGTCTATGTCTATGTCTATGTCTATGTCTATGTCTATGTCTATGTCTATGTCCCTGTCTACACACACACACACACACACACACACACAGATTTATTTCAAGGAATTATCTAAGTGTGTGGTTTGGTTGAGCAAGTCTAAAATCTGTCTTCTTGCCATAGCTGACAAGATCCAATTCTGGACCATTCTGGCTCTCTACACTTTTCTTGCAAATTGCTGGAGCAGTGAGCAATTCATAGAAGACCTCATCCTGTCTCTGGTCTGCTCTCTTTCCCTTTCCTACCAGTAGCAATTTCTTTTTTTAAACTTTTTAAAAAATATATATTTTATTGAATTTTTACAGAGAGGAAGGGAGAGGGATAAAGAGTTAGAAACATCGATGAGATATTGATCAGCTGGCTCTTGCACGCCTCCTACTGGGGATGTGCCCACAAGCAAGATACCTGGCCTTGACCAGAATCAAACTTGGGACCCTTCAGTCCTCAGACTGACGCTCTATCCACTGAGCCAAACCAGTTTCGGCCCCAGTAGCAATTTCAAATCTTACCTGTCTCTCCTCTTTTCTCACCCAAGTTTCTGTGTTTCAACCCTGAATTTGAAGTCACATCCATGCAGTTTCCTCCTAAAACTCCTCTTAATTCTAGTCCATCTGTTTGATATTCAAAATTTTCTGTCTACTTCTTGTTAATCTCAACATACAAACATGCTCCCACTCTTTCCCATGTCAGTCTTTAGCTACTGGGTTTCCCTTTTTTCAAACAAACTTCTTCAGAAAATAGTATATTTTGCTCTCTTTATTTCCTCACTTGCCATTCAGTATTTCGTTCATTGAAATCTGACTTCTACCTCAACCTTCCCACTGAAATTATGCTCACAAGGTTGACGACCTAAACCATAGGTCCAAGAGATGGCTAAAAGGCATCTTTCACGATCTTGTTAAAATCTCAGTAGCTCTGCACACTGTTGACCACTCTGCTCTGCTTGAACCCCTCACTTCTCTTGGCTTCCATGGCACTGTCTTCTCATAATAATTATCTCCTTTAATCTTCATAGTAATATCTCAGTCACCCATATGCTCAAATTAGCAGGACTTCATGCATTTCTCTCCTATCCTCCCATCACATGTGTAAGAACTAAGGCTTACTTAGTCCAACAGGGCCAGTCTAATGTCCAAGTGCCTGGAGAGGAAGGACCTGAAGACTCAGATAGATCCATTGTGAGACTCATTTTTCAGCTGCTATTACTTCTGTTGCTGCCACTCAGCATCATTGTGGAAAACCTGTGATATGTGGAGCCTTGAACAACAACAACAAAAATGTTGAACAAGTTGAAAAAGTGGATTCATCTAGAGAGAAAAGAAGTTGGAAATTTAAATGACCAATTAAAAAAAAATCTTACCTAACTGAGCAGCATCACATTTCACATAGAAATTTCTTTTTAATTGTGTGAAAATATTAATATTTTGCAAATATCTTAGCCACTTCATGGACATGTAATATATATATGTAATTTTATATTTTGGTGGTGTGATCAAGCTAATTCTATTAGCATCACCTCCTTTGGTTATTATTTATTGACTATGATTTGGGTAGTTCCTGGCTTATGCAGTGTTATTAATGTTAAATTTGTGGGCTGTAACCTTAGGGTATAAATGTTATAACCTACCATCTGCTATGAAAATATATGAGATGAGTTTTAGGGATGCGAAATTACCAAGTATAGAGAAGAGAAAGTGATAGGCTGTCTAATAATTACCTCATCTGGCTGATGGGTAGCTTTAAAGAAAAGACAATCAATGAAAAGGGGAATTCAGACGCCTTGAGGTGAGTAGAGGGAGTCAGTAATTTTTCTGAAGGTCAAATAGGAAGAAATATATTTAAGTCATAATAGAAGGTAGGACCCCAGCTTCACCTTTCTTGTCCTTTATTTCTACCTGAACAAACCACAGCAAAAATAGCTGACATTTATATCATGCTTATTATATACAGACAATACTTTGAATTCTTTACATCTGTGAACTTTCTAATCCTCACAACAATTCCATGAGGGAGGAATTTTGCTCTCCTTGTTTTTTATTTCATGTGCTCCATGAAACACAAAGAAATTAATAATTTCTCCTAAAGTACCACAACCAGTAACGACAAAATTGTCATTTCAATTTAAACTCTCTGAGTTCATCATTGCAATAAAGGCTGAGTAAAGAGGAGAAGCCAAAATGGTGGCATAGGTAAACACCTAAACTGCTACCTCGTACAATAATTTCAAAACTACAACTAAAAGACAAAATGGACACCATCCAGAGCCACAGGAAATCTGGCTGAGTAAAAATTCTACAACTATAAGGAAAGAGAAAAGCACATTGAGACTCAGAGGAGCTGCAAAGGCTAAGGTAGGGAGATAGGAGCATGGGGAGAACTGACTGATGAGTGCTTGTGAGAACTGGCTTTCTCACATGGGAAGGAGATGGAAGCCCCCTGACTGCACTGAACTTCAGTTCCAGATGAGACTCTGGCAATCCAGGCTCATTTGGGGGGAATTTGGACTGTCAGGAAAGAGAAAAGCACACTGAGACTCAGAGGAGCTGCAGAAGGCAGAGGTCCAGAGGCTTGTGCAGGCGGAGAGGAATGACTGCTGAGTGTGCGGCTGGCTTTCTCAAGCAGGAGGGAGAAGAAAGCTCCTGACTGCACTGAATTCCAGTTCTGGGTGAGCCTCTGAGAACCCAGACTCATTTGAGGAGAAACTGGACTGTCTGGCACAGGCGATATTCAAGGGTGGCTTTTTCCTAGAGGAAAAAGCAATTACCAAGGGACACTGAGACCCAGGGGCCTCATAGGGCAGGGCTGACAGGAAGCCATACTGTCTGTTCAACCCTTAGACTCCACCCCATCCAAGCTGAGCACAGAGTCTTTTGCAATTTTGCAAGTCTAGTCTCATAAGGGAGTCCCAGCACAGAAGTTCTCCCCAAGTAAAAACAGGTGATTCTCACAGCCAATTGGCTTGGAGGTGAATTCCTCCCAGTGATACCAACAACAATCAAGACTTACCTACAACAAGGCTATGCATACAGTCCATAAAAGGGTGCACCATGACTTTCCACCTCAGGTAACCCTATAGGACACCTAGCAAAGCTACTTTACCATATCAGGGAAGCAACCAAAATGCAAAGACAAAGGAACAGATCACAAAAGAAAGAAATGGAGGAAAGCAAACAACTGGATATAAAGTTCAAAACCACAGTTATAAGGCTTTTCAAGAATTTCCTAGAAAAGATGGATAAATTTAGGGAGACCCTCGAGGATATGAAAAAGGACCAACTAGAAATTAAGCATACACTGACTGAAATAAAAATATTATATACATACCTAACAGCAGACTAGAGGAAGGCAAGAATCAAGTAAAAAATATGAAATATAAAGAATCAAAAAACACTCAACCAGGAAAGCAAAAACAAAAAAGAATCCAAAAATGTGAAGATAGTATAAGGAGCCTCTGGGAAAGCTTCAAGTATACCATCATCAGAATTGTGGGGGTGCCAGAAGAAGAGAGAGAGCAAGATACTGAAAACCTACTTAAAGAAATAATGACTGAAAACTTCCCACATCTGGTAAAAGAAATAGACTTACAAGTCCAAGAAGCACACAGAACCCCATATAAAAGAAATCCAAAGAGGACTATACCAAGACACATCATAATTAAAATGCCAAGAGCAAAAGACAAAGAGAGAATATTAAAAGCAGCAAGAGAAAAACAGTTCATTACCTACAAAGGAGCTGATTTCTCAACAGAAACTATGCAGGCCAGACGAGAGTGGCAAGAAATATTCAAAGTGATGAATAGCAAGAACCCACAACCACGATTACTCTACCTAGCAAAGCTATCATTCAGAATTGAAGGTCAGATAAAGAGCTTCACAGATAAGAAAAAGCTAAAGGAGTTCATCACCACCAAACCAGTATTATATGAAATGTTGAAAGGTACTTTTTAAGAAGAGGAGGAGGAAGAAGAAAAAGGTAAAGATAAAAATTATAAACAACAAATAGATATCTATCAATAAGTGAATCTAAAAATCAAGTGAATTAAAAATCTGATGAACAGAATAAACTGGTGAATATAATAAAACCAGGGGCATAGAAAGGGAATGGACTGACAATTCTCAGGGGGAAAGGTGTAAGGAGAGGTGCAGGAAGAGATTGGACAAAAATCGTACACCTATGGATGAGGACAATGGGGGAGAAGTAAGGGCAGAGAGTTGGGTGGGAACCAGGTGGAGGGGAGCTATCAGGGAGAAAAAGAGGAACAATTGTAATAATCTGAACAATAAAGTTTTATTAAATTAAAAAAAAAAAGACTGAGCAAAGTTCTATGGCTTCATTTTACCAATGTCAGTGACCACAGCTACCTCTTTTCATATCATTTTTTATATTGCTTTCTCTTGTGCTACAAAGAAAAGAAAAAGGCCATTGATACAATTGAACAAGTAAGTGCTTCTCCCCCTGGGGTTACCAACTCGATACCCAAAAAGCAAAAGAACAAGAAGTTACTGATGCTACTTCAAGTGCATGAAGCAGCTGAAAGAGGAAGGTGGTGGCTCACATAGGGGGACGGGATGGAAGGGAGGTGGGGGGAAGGTGGACAGACATGCAAAAGGGCTGGAGGGTTTCCAGGGCATCTGCACTTCTCCTGAATCAGTGGCATTTCAGATATCTAGAATTCTTTCAAAACAAAGATGCACATTGGCGTCTATTCCACATTAGATCATCGGAAGCTAAAACAAATTACTGTGAATGCTCAGCAGATGTGGGAAAAAAAATCTTCTGACGGCCTCTTACTGGCTACATATAAAATAACTTCTTGTTGGTAGTTAGTGAAGGCCAAAGTGCTTTGATGTTTGTGTTGTTGGGTTATAAAAATAAAGATGTGGGGAAATGTTATGAGGAACTAACAAGAGCACTTTCTATTTTTAAGAAAAATTCTTTATTGATTAAAGTATTACATATGTGACCTTATTCCCCTACCTCCTAACCTCCCCAATACATGCCCTCACCCTCCTGTTGTCTGATTAAGCTTATAAGAGCACTTTCTAATTATTGAATATCTTTCCATTCTTTTTTAAAAATACAGTGGTACCTCGAGATACGAGGTGTCTGTAACCTTGAGGCGTGGGAAACTATGAGATGCTGGAGTCGTGGTAAACTAGTGGATCGTGTGCAGCCGGCCAATCCAGGCGATTACTTGTATCTCAACTGTTGCTCATATTTCAAAGCAAAAATGGCTCGCTCGACGGCTCGTATCTCAAAAATCTAATATGTTAGGGCACTCGTTCTCGAGCTACCACTCTATATATTTTATTGATTTTTTACAGAGAGGAAGAGAGAGTTAGAAACCTCAATGAGAGAGAAACATCAATCAGCTGCTTCCTGCACACCCCCTACTGGGGATGTGCCTGCAATCAAGGTACATGCCCTTGACCGGAATTGAACCTGGGACCCTAGAGTCTGCAGGCTGATGCTCTATCCACTGAGCCAAACCGGTTAGGGATATTTTTCCATTCTTAAGAGCAAAATGTTTTTGGAATGACATTTTTTTTTTTAAATATCCAAAACACTTATTTTGTTCTTTTGATTTTTTGGGTTGAGATCCATAGGACTATAGATTGTATATAATGTACATTAACAGGGAATCTATTTTCATATTTCAACAGCCTCTGTTTGAAATTGACAAGAAATTTATTACTCAGAGGCAGCTAAAAATATAGCTCAAAGAATCAGAATGTTGGTATTAGGTGTGAGGAAAAGATTTCATGGTATGTAAGTATAAAATATTCCTCATAGTTTGTGGCTAAGCAAACATCTGTCTGACAAGAATGCTGTTTCAGCACTTTAACTACCAGTTTAGAGGACTCCTCATCTCCCTCTTTCCTCACACCCACTGTTTGACTCGAGACTGGGACCTGGACACTGAACACTTCAGGGCAGTCAGCGACACCACCCTGCTGAGTTCCAGCATAGAGCAATTCTTCACAATAGAATTTAGAATAGCAAACTGCTACAATCATATTTCCTAATTTTCTAATTGAGATTGCTTTTTTTCTTTTTAAACCGTAGTAACATTGGTTAATAACATTATGTAAATTTTGTGTATACAAAAACAAACTCATAGATTCAGACAATAGATTGGTGGTTATCTGAGGGGAAGTAGGGTGAAATGAGGGCAAAATAGGTTAAGAGGAATCAAACATATGCAGGAAGTTTTTAGTTTTTCTGACCTTAAGAGCCAGACTTGTAGCAAAAGAGCAGGCTCATTTCAGAAATCCCATTAAGAAATCATACTAGTAAACAAGAAAATGTGACATCTTAATTGTAATACGGGCTTAAATAAGTTAACATTCTAGTAAGACAAGGACTCTCTTTTTCTATATACTCCTATCTAATAAAGACAGAATATGCGAGAGAACCAAGATGGCGGCATAGGTAAACACCTAAACTGCTGCCTCTTACAACAATTTCAAAACTACAACTAAAAGACAGAATGAACATCATCCAGAACCACAGGATGAGTGAAAATTCTACAACTAGAAGGAAAGAGAGGGGCTCACAGAGACCCAGAGGAGCTGCAAAAAGCTGAGGTATGAAGACATGTGTGTGGAGAGAGCAAATGCCAGAGTACCTGGCTGGCTTTCTCCGGCAGGAGGGAAACGAAGACTCCCAAATGCATTGAACCTCTTATTCCACAACACTAAACCCCAGGTCCAGCTAAAACTCATACGGGGGGAGTTTGGACTGTGGAAAGGGAGAAGTGCATGGAAATTTGGGGGAATTGCAGGAAGGCAGAAGTCAGGGGGCACGCACAGCACTATGCACAGAAAATAGACTGCTGATTGTGCCGCTGGCTTTCACAAGAGGGCAGGAGACAAAGCATCCCAACTGCGTCACTTCTAACTCCACTAAACCCCAGATTGGGCCAAGTCCTGGGGACCCAGATTCATATGGTCCCAGAGCTCAGGGGAGCCAGAAAGGCAGCAGTCTAGAGGTACTGCAAGAGAGTGTGCACGCACACAGGGACCGCTCCAGTGATTACCCAGTCACGTGAGACTTGAAGGCTGCGGAGGGCGGGGCCGACTGGAAGGCAAGGTGGTCCGTCTGTTAAGCCCTGAGACTCCACCCATCCCAAGATCAACAGAGAGGCTTTTGCAGTTTTGTAAGTCTGGTATCATAACGCTGAATCCAACACAGAAGTCCTCCTGGCTTGGTGAAAATGCCGAAATAAGGGAAGGGATCACAAACAAAGGAAATGGAGGAAAACAAATGACTGGATGTAGAGTTCAAAACCAAGCTTATAAGGTTTTTCAAGAATATCCTAGAAAAGATGGATAAAGTTAGTGAGACCCAAGAGGAGATGAAAAAGAACCAATTAGAGATGGAAAAGGTCCAACTAGAAATTAAAGATACACTGACTGAAATAAAAATATTATACAGAGACCTAACAGCAGACTAGAGTAAGGCAAGAATCAAGTAAAAAATTTGAAATATAAAGAAGCAGAAAACACTCAACTGGAAAAGCAAGAAGAAAAAAGAATCCAAAAATGTGAAGATAATGTAATGAGCCCCTGGGACAGCTTCAAGCATACCAACATCAGAATTTCAGAGCAAGATACTGAAAAGCTACTTAAAGAAATAATGACTGAAAACTTCCCACATCTGGTCAAAGAAATAGACTTACAAGTCCAGGAAGCACACAGAAGCCCATATAAAAGAAATCCAAAGAGGACCACACCAAGACACATCATAATTAAAATACCAAGAGCAAAAGACTAAGAGAGAATATTAAAAGCAGCAAGGGAAAAACAGTTCATTACCTACAAGGGAGCACTCATACGACTGTCAGCTGATTTCTCAACAGAAATGATGCAGGCCCAATGGGAGTGGCAAGAAATATTTGAAGTGATGAATAGCAAGAACCTATAACCAAGAATACTCTAACCAGCAAAGCTATCATTCAGAATTGAAGGGCAGATAAAGAGCTTCACAGATAAGAAAAAGCTAAAGGAGTTCATCAACTCCAAACCAGTATTATATGAAATGCTGAAAGGCACTCTTTTAGAAGAGGAAGAAGAAAAAGGTAAAAGATAAAAAATTATGAACAACAAATACATATCTATCAACAAGTGAATCTAAAAATTAAGTGAATTATAAATTTAATCAACAGAGTAAACTGGTAAATATAATAGAATCAGGAGTACAGAAAGTAAGTGGACTAATAATTCTCAGGGGGAAAGGGGTGAAGGGTCTACAGGGAGAGACTGGACAAAAATCATACACCTAAGGATGAGATCAATGGGAGGGAGCTAAGGATAGAGGGAGGGTTGGGAGCCGGGTGGAGGGGAGCTATGAAGGGGAAAAAAAGAGAAACAAAAGTAATAATCTGAATAACAAAGATTTAATTAAAAAAAAGAGATAATATGCAAATTGACCATAGCTCTGTGACCAAGATGATGGTGCCCACAGCCAATAAGGAGGGAATATGCAAATTGACATGACTAGGCAAGAGGTGGAAGGTGGTTCTGGCCAAAGTGAAGGTGGTGTTGACAGCAAGAAAAGGATGGCATATTCTTGCACAAATCTTTATGCTTTGGGCCTCTAGTATATAAAAATTAACCAAATTTATGCTCTCAGTGTGGCTCCAAGACAATGGACAATACTCACCACTTACCTGGGGAAAAGGTAATTTCTCTCCAGAGAAGAAATTATTGGACATTGATTGTGTTATATTGAACTTGAAAGCCATCTAAGATGCTAGCCTTGTCCTAGAGAGGAAAGTTATGCTATCCTCAAATACCACCGACAAAATTTGTTACAAGTGGTACTGGGAGAATATGTGTGGGAATGAAACATCATCAATATTTTTAGCAGTTTTCCTTAAGAGTGAACTAGATATGCATTTGACACAGTGAAATGATGTATCTTCCTTCCCTTTAGATCACAATGTCCTGGGGATTTTCACCCAAGAACCAGGGTTGCAATGCTTCAGAGGAAGAACAGAACAGGCTATTTATTGCACGGTCACCTTTAAGGCTCTTGTAAAAGCGGGCTCCTGAGAGGCAGGGTTTGTTGAGGACCAAAGGATTGCTACATGTTCAAACTCCTTAAGATTGAAGCTCTGACATTTATATCATACTAGGATTTCCAGAAGAGGAGGATACAGGCTGTGAGGTCAGAAGGCTGCTGTTTGTGTAGGAAAGAATGAGAGATCTCCAGGGTAAGTGTCGAAGAGGAAAGAAAGAGAATGTGGTTGGATCTAAGACTTCTTCTCCCTGCTTCAGGGCAAGCCCTGGGGGAGACGCGTGAAAAACAAGAAAAGGTTCTGGTATAGAAGAGAACAGGGGATTTCTCCTCATTTCTGTGGGCACCAGCTGGGATTTCAAGCCTTTTCAGAGGAACAACCAACAGGGTGCATCCCAGGTGGCAGGCTGCAATGGTTAAGGGAGGCTCCCAGCAGAAAAGAGAATCAGTTCTTCTATCCAACCAACACCGAGTTCAGTTAAACACTGAACAACATTAGCTATCAGTGTTTTTATCCTGTGACAGTGAGATATTACAGAGAAATTCTTCTGTCACTGTTCAGCTCAATCATCATATATTCTTAATCCTTGTCATTTGTATTATTACATTTTCTTTTTTTCCAGTCCCCTTGAATTATAGTGTCTCTGTTAATGATTTCTAAGAGCTTGTTTATGACTAAAGGTGTTAAGCATTTCTCATGAATACCATGTGTTTTTTTTTGTTTGTTTGTTTGTTGTTATTAGTTTCTCTTACTATGGGTTTCAGCAATAGATACCAGAAAAATGCCCAGTGCCCAGACAGGATGAGAAACAGCCTCAAATGCCTAGCTGATGTGGCTCCATGGTTGAATATTGACCTATGAACCAGGAGGTCACATGCCCAGATTGGGGGGTCAGTCCCTCCCCCTGGGAAGGGGCATGCAGGAAGCAGCCAATCAATGATTCAGAGAGAATCATTAAGGTTTCTCTCTCTCTCTCTCTCCCTCCCCCTTCCTTCCTCTCTGAAATAAAGAAAAACATATTAAAAAAGAAAGAAAGGAAGGAAGCAAGGAAGGAAGAGAAAGAAAGGAAGGAAGAGAAAGGAATGAAGGAAGGAAGGAAGGAAGGAAGGAAAGAAGGAAGGAAGGAAGGAAGGAAGAAAGAAAGATAAGAAACAGCTTCAGAGAGGTCAGGGAGGGGCAGGCACACAGGGCAGGACCCACGCCCAGAGCCCCTACCCCAAGTTCCTTTTCAACTCCACTCTCAGACACCTTCTGACAGGTGAGGCCATCTGAATGACGGAGCAATTATGGGAAATAAAGTTAAACCTAAATAGATTTAAAAGAAAAGGGAGCCTAAGTTACCTTTCATTGGTGAGTTTAGTTTCACTTTTGCTTCCAGCCTTTACAGGAGAAGACCTTTATTTTCTAGAGAAATAGAGAATGCTCCATCTTCTTTCTTATTATTTCCCTTGTCTGACAATCATGTAGCAATGCTGCTTCCTTCACACAAAAACCACACAAAACTCTAGAAGTATTTGCCAATCTTATTTGGTCCAGGCACTAACTCCCATTGGGTCAATTGTAGTTCTAAAATGATTTTTTATTTTACTTCTCAGACCTGCATGATGAACATCACTATATCCTCTCCAAGACCTGTTTTCTTTTTCTCCTGGCCACACAGTTGAGTTATATTTAAGTTAAATTTCAGCCTCCCTAGTAGTTAGGTGGGGTAATATGACTGTATTCTAGTCAATGGGATGTGGATGGAGGAATAGATACTTCTCCCAGGCTTGACCTCTAGAAACTTCTGTATAGTCCATGTTTGTCCTTCCCTCACTGGTCAACTAGGGCCCTGTAATTAATAAATTCTTTTTTTAATCCATTTCCTGATGGCTGTAGCTGAAGGACATCAGTTATGCTAATCAGAAACACAAGGCCAGTCCAGTTGTAACATTGGTTTAGAACAGTGGTCGGCGAACTGCGGCTCTTGAGCCACATGCCGCTCATAAGCTGCGGTTTGCCGCTCTATTGACTAATGAGTTTGCCGACCACTGGTAGAAAGAAAAGTCTGTGGGAAGCTAAATCCTCCCAGGTGTGTGCCTCCAGGCATTTCTAGCTGATAGCGTTCCTTCTCATAAGCTGAGACCCACCCAAAATAGCTTTTAGGACATAGCCATCACTAGGGGATAGGACATAGCCATAACCAGGGGATAGGATATTATTCCACTCCAGGATAATCTTATGGGACCACCGTGGTATCTGTGGTCCTTTGTTGACTGAAACATCATTGTGCAGCACATGACTATATTAATAGCACTACTATTAATTTACTTTAAAAGTTATTCCTTTTACTCACAATGGAAACGTCAAGTGCTAAAAATATTGGAATGACAAGTGTATGGAAAAGAACTAACAGTATGATGTTTTGTAATCTTCAGGGCAAGCTAGCAAGTTTAAAACATCCTTCCTTCCTTCCTTCCTTCCTTCCTTCCTTCCTTCCTTCCTTCCTTCCTTCCTTCCTTCCTTCCTTCCTTCCTTCCAAGTTAGCCTTGGTGGGATGGCTCAGTTGGAGTCGAGGTTATCTCTAGCGGCGAAACCAGAGCCAGATATTAAGCAGCCAGAATGCTACAGTAATTGAACACATGACGGTCTCTCTTTTAGCGTGTTCTTTGTTATCCTCTTCTAGAAGTTGTAGACGTCGATTTAGTTTGATTATCTGTCGTCTTAATGAAGCTGCACGTACAACAGTCATGTCATCTAAAGTTCCTTCAATTGTGTCTGTATTTGAGATGCCATACCTGACACACTCATCGTGAGGACTGGAAATGATGGCCACAGA
>PVJN01038917.1:0-20073 GCA_004026805.1 Lasiurus borealis
GAGGTCCCAGAGATGACCCATGTGTGTTGCCGCCTTATGAACAGAGCCCCCAGAGTTAGTCAGCACAGCTGACTGGACTTCCTGGACAGCCACCTCCTAGGGAAAGTGATTTCAGTCTTGACTTGGCTGTTGCTTCTGCACAGCCTTGCAGCCATAGAAAAAGTGCTGAGCTCTGGGCTATGGTGTGCTTGAGGCTACCCTGGCTGCTAAGAGTAGATAAAAGAGAGCTTTGTGGTTCCAAGACCTCAAGCCACTCCCCCAGAGCTGCTGAGCAACCTCACTGAGGCACATGAGCCTCGTCTCCAATGCCACTCTTCCAGCTGTTCCCTTGCCCTCCTCCCTTAGTCCAGTGGGGCTGCCATAACAAAATACCACACACTGAGTTGCTTATCAACAACAGAAGCTCACTTCCCACCATTCTGGAGGCTGGAAGTCCAACAATAAGGTGCCAGTGTGCTGTAGTGAGGGCTCTCCTTGCTGTGTCCTCACATGGCAGAAAGAGCATGGGTTTCTATGGAGGCCCTTTATAAGGTGCTACTCCTATCCCTGAGGGCTCAGCCCTTGTAACTTAAGCACCTCCCAAAGGCCCAGCCTCTTAATGCTGTCATGTTTAGCGGTTAGGGTTGAAACATCAGCCTTTTGAAGGGACACAAACATTCCAACCATAGCATTCCCTTCTGGCCAGTGCTCTCCTCACCCAAAAACCCATGGAGGGCCTCCTGTTGTGCAAGGTTCTTCTCTTCCTCAGCCCTGTTCAGGCCCCATTCAAGTAAAGCTCCTTGTGTATTGATGTCTTTCTCGGTAAGGTCTTTTTTTCTGGATCAGCCCCCAATCATAGGTGAGGCCCACGGTGGTGACCATGACATAGGAGTGGTCATTGGCTCTATTTCCCTCTCATGAATTCCACATACCAGCCACATGCACTGTAGACTTGGATGAAGATCTCAGGGAAGTGGTACTGGTACTCTTTGATGACACTACTCAACATTTCTGCCTTTGTGATCGGCTCTTTTGCAAGATACCTTAGGAGCAGGGTGGTGAACAATGAGCACAGATTTCCCAACAATGTCCTCCTGGTTACACTTTTGTGGGTGATTACCAGAAAGGGCAACTGTGCCCCCAAGGATCAAATCTGGGAAGCCCTTATTTCATCCCAGGTCACAGGGGTGCATGATAGAAAGGAACACAGAATCTCAAGGGGGGCTCCTCACCAACGTTTGGCTGCAGGAACAGTACCTGCTGTACCGGCAGGAACCCAACAGTGATCTGGCACTCCACAGGTTCCTGTGGGGTCTCAGGGCCCACGTTGAGAGCACCAAGTTGAATGTCCTTGACTTTTTGTTCAGGGATTACAGAATGGATCCTAATTCTATCCCATCCCTGTCTGAGGAGGCTAGGAGTGGCGAGGAAGAGGGAGCCTGAGCCAAGTTGCGCCTCGGCACGTTCCAGGCCCATGTCTGGCAGCTTCTCCAGCTGGACATGATGTGAATCTGATTCTTCACTCTGCATTTGAGAAGTGGGAAGTCCACGTTGTAGGTTGTGAGGCCCAGGGCAAGTTAGGGTGGGATGGGGTGGGGAGAGCTAAAGCATCTTTGGGTACCTGTGATTTAGAAATTTATCCTTGTTTCCTCTAGGAAGTTTTCAAATGTTGTTTCTTTTCCTAGAAAGTTTCACAAGCTTCAGCATCTAAGTCTGTGAATGACATTGACCAAAAGTGTATTTGTACTCCCAAGTTCAAAAGTGATCCCGCACCACAGGAGATCCTGAGGGGACCCAGGGCCACGCTGAAACAAGCAAGTTGAAAGTCCTGCAATATTAGCTCAGGGCCACTAGCAAGGATCGCAGTTTCTTCCGATCCCTGTTCGGAGGGGTGGAGAGCAAAGAAGATGGAAGGGTCTCGCGGGGTTTCTTCAGCAGCTCAGATGGTTCTGTGGAAACTGTGGCTTCTAAAGGTTGGCTGCTGCTGAAGGTGCTGAGCAGCAGCAGGGATTTGGGGAAGTGTTGTGGCATTGTGGTTGTCTGCCTACATTTTCCTTGTCCAATGCAGGTGATTTCACTTTTAATCCTCACTCATAATAGTCCTCCTTCTCTGCTCCTGACACATCCCGGGCGCCCTAGCGCCCCCTCCAGCATCAGTCCTGGTATCGCAGCGGTCCCTCCTGAGTGAGGACTTTGGGGTCTACGGGCCTCAGAACAGAGGGCGCTGCAGCACGCATCTCCTGGTGCTCCTGTCGGCGATGCGGGACCCGGGCTGGGGCTCTCAGGCGGAGCAGATGCCTCCCCAGGCCTTTGGAGTCTGGGGGAGGGAGAGCCGAGGTCTGAGGGACACACACTGGGGGCCGCAGAGGGCAGGGGCCCCGGTGTTGCCAGGCGCGGGAGGGAAACAGAGTCACGATCCCGGGCCTCTCGCGCCGCTCTCCGCCCCTGCTCCCAGGCCCCGGGGACCCCAGAAAGCCCATCCGGAAGTCCCGCCCACTGACTTCCGCTGGGAACGTCTGAGAGAGGAGAGCGCCATTTCTGGGAGGCCGGCTTCGAGGTGGAAGTGAGAAGGAGCCCAGGTAGGAGCCTGAGGGCCGACTGAGGCCCCGGGACCCAGGGTGGCCCTGCCGTCAGCACCAAGAGGCCCGGTGGGTGTGTGGGTGGGATGTCGGAGAACTATTCACTGCGCCCCTCGCCCACCGCCTCAGAGAACGGGGCGGGGGTGGGAGAGAGAGGGTTGGGGGTCTAGCCAAGCGCTGAGGGGAGTGATCCAGGCCGGCGGGGCCGCACGCTGCCTGGAACCGGGGTGAGGACCCCACGGCGGCCCCTGGGGCCTGTTCACCCGCTGCCGGGTCCGGGGAGCGGGGCCCACAGCCCGCCGCTCGGTCCCGGGGTGGCGGGCCTCGGGGTGGGGTCCGCCTTCCGGTCACAGCGGGGGTCCCGGGCCTGCAGGCCGCACGGTGAGGGCCGTGGGGGGCAGGGGGACCCCGGGCCCAGAGCGGTCAGGCCTGGGCGCCCCCAGGTGCGGGGTGACACGGGGCCCGAGGACTGACCTCCGCACCTTCCGGGGGGAGACACGCGGGGGGGAGGAGGGGGACCCCCGTGTCATGGCGGCGCTTCCCAGCGGCAGAGGGTCCGGGACCGGCCCGGGTCCGTGTGAGGCCCTGCGGGCGCCTGGGGGGGGGCGTGGGCCCCAGAGCAGCGTGTGTCCCGCACCTCCCGGGGTGGGGGTGGGGGTGGGGGCTCCCACACTGCGCTCTGTGGTTCCTCCATTCCGTCTGGGAGACACTGGGGGGCTGGGTGGGAGGAGGTGGGCTTCAGGCGGCAGGAGGGGAGGTGGTGGTGGGGGAACCCAGGTCCAGCTGCTGTCAAGTTCAGGCCCTAAGAGATAGGCGGCCCAGGGCACCAGCATGCTCAGTGCTGTGGGCGGGGCGACCACAGCATAGTTTCCGGCTTCTCCATCCAGGTCCGCAGGAAGGGGCAGAGCCACAGGTCAGCTTAGGGAGCACGGAGGTGACTCTGGGCCCCACAATGTGGGGGACCCTGGCAGAAAGGACTGCATGTTGCAACGCCTGCTGTTGCCACCTGGATGAGGATGGGGGGATGTTGGGGATGTGAGGACCTCGGGCTGAGAGTTGGCCCAAGATCAGCAGAGGGCCAAGGCCCAGGACCTGCCCGGTGTGCACGTGCTGATAATCCCTGAAGCCTCAATGCACAGCCCCTTCTCAGAACAGGAGGGGTTTACAAAGGCCAGCTGTCCGCAGTCCTCAACCCTGAAAGGAAGAGCAGCGGATCTAAGTGGCACGCTCCTTTCTATCTTGCGTGGGAAAGTGGGGAGTCCCCGGTGAGGTGGGGTCTTTCTCCAAGGGGGAGAGATCGAGTATCCCAGGTGGGAGGCATGGAGGTAGGGACGGCCCTGGCAGCAGTAAAACTGAATAACCTACAGGGGCACCGGGAATGCAACCAGGACAGAGCACCCAGTCCCTGCTGCCAGCATTTTTGTGATGATGGCAGGGATCTCGGGTGGGTGGGGGTTGGACCGGGGGTGGTGGTGGAGTGGGGAGATGGTAGCCACCTGAGGCTACCCCTGGAGTTTGTGCAATGTGATGCCGCCTCATTTGTCTCTTGGGGCCCTCAGTAGGTGATGACCTTGGTCTGAGTGGACAAAGTCCGGTCATCTGAGGAAGGCTATCCACTCAACAGCGAGAAGAGTCCCGGGTCTTGCCAAAGTGAAGATGAAGACACCAAGGGCGGAGTGATTGTACCTCAAGCCCTGAGACAGAAAGGGGATACCACGGAAATCCAGCCTGACCTTAACTCTCAGCCCTGGAAACCCTGGGCAAGGCTGTCAGTCTAAGTCTCCCCAGATTGTTAGATTGGTGGTCTGGGGGACGAGAGGGCCTTGGTCTGACGGTCTGGACAGAGGCTGAGTCAGGTTCCCATTAGATGGCATGGTGGACACAGTGAGGACTGAGGGGACCCCTGAAACAAGCATACATGGAGCCCAAGGTCTGCCGAGCCATTTTTTTCAGGAATGGGGAGACGTGGTATTGTGGGTGTACTGGCTCCCCTCACTTCCTTCTCAGGTGTCTGTGGAGATGAGGCCTTTCCTTTAGGAGGGTAACCTCAAGTCAACAGATGCAGTTGCTTGCGTTCCTGGATAGTGACAGGGTAAAGACTCAGTGGGACAGATGGAATCAATAGAGTAAGGTCACACATCATTGTTCCTTGGTGACACCTATTAGGCTCTGGGCAGGTGTGGCCAGATGTGGGGCCACCCCGAGTCCTTCTGGTTAGTCTTAGAAGTGTGGGGTCTTGTTCTGAGAGTTTGTCTCGGGCCAGCAGAGGGGGAGAAGAAGGCCCTGCCCGGGGACTGGTGAAAACCCTCAGTGAGCACAGAGGTGATCATCCATCCAGAGCAGAGGAGACCCCACAGGACCCAGTCCCACCTCACCACACTGTCTTTCCCAGAACCTTGGGTTGTGCCAGCTGCACCCTGAGGAACCTTCTCGCTTCCTTCTTCAGGATTTTACTGGACAGGCCGCTGAGGAGAGAACCGTGTGAGGCCCAAGAGCACTCCTAAAAAAGAGACGGGTAAGTAGCCTTTGTCAGATCTGCCTGGGGTGTGTTTCCTAGCTGAGGCCCCTCACACTCCCTTTCTCTCACAGGTCCACACTGTCTCAGTCCCAGCACGAGTCATCATGCATCGCGATCAGATGAGTGAGCTCTGTAAGCCCGAGGAAGACCATCAGGACCCAAGGGAGAACCAGGAACTGGTGGCAGTGCAGCGGTTCAGCCCTGAGGGGGAGGAAGAGGCCATGTCTCCCTCCCTCTCAGTCCTATTCCAAGAGAGCCTGGATGAGGTGGCTGCTGCTGAGACAGCAAGTCCTCCCCACAGCCCTCAGGGTGCCTGCCTTCCCCCCGCTGCCATGGCAGCCTCTCCATGTAGCCAACCTGAAGGTGAGGGCTCCAACAGCCTAGATAAGAGGGGGCCAAGCAGCAGGGAGGGCTCTGAAGAGGCCGAGTCCTCTCTCCAGGGCGCCTTACGTTTGAAGAAGGCTTACCTGGTGATGTTCCTGCTCCTGAAGTATTGCGCAAAGGAGCAGACCACCAAGGCAGAAATGCTGAGCAGGGTCATCAAAGAGCACCATGTCCACTTCCCCGAGATCTTTAGCGCTGCCTCCGAGTGCATGCAGCTGGTCTTTGGCATTGATGTGAAGGAGGTGGACCACAGCACCCACACCTATGTCCTGGTCACCACCTTGGGCCTCACCTATGATGGGATGGTGGGCGATGGGCACAGATTTCCCAACACTGGCCTCCTGGTCACGCTTCTGTGGCTGATTGCCGCAGAGGGCGACTGTGCCTCTGAGGAGGAGGTCTGGAAAGCCCTGCATGTCAGGGGGGTGCATGACGGGAAGGAGCACTGTATCTATGGGGAGCCCAGGGAGCTCCTCACCAAAGTGTGGGTGCAGGAACAGTACCTGGAGTACCGGCAGGTGCCCAACAGCCACCCTGCACGCTACCAGTTCCTGTGGGGCCCCAGGGCCCATGCTGAGACCACCAAGTTGAAAGTCCTTGAGTTTTTGCTCAGCGTTTACAGAAGGGATCCCAATTGTGCCTCATGCCTGTCTGAGGAGGCTATGAGTGGTGAGCAAGAGGGGACCTGAGCCAAGTTGCACCCAAGCACATTTCAGGCCCCTGTCTGGCAGCTTCTCCTGCTGGACATGATGTGAGGCTAGTGCTTTCCTCTGCTTTTGAGAAGAGGCCAGTCAGTGTTCTAGGTCCTGAGGTCTAGGGTGAGTTGGGGGGATAAGGGCTGTAGCCTCATTGGGTTCCTGTGATGGTTTAGAATTGTATCCTTTAGGAACTTTCAAATGTTCTTTTTCATAGGAGGTTTCATAAGCTTCGGCATGTAGGTTGTATGAAAGACATTGGTCACACATGTATTTGTACTTGTCCAGTTCAAGAGTAATAGATTTGCTGCCCTGGGCAGTTTTTCTCAGAGGTTAGACTGCGGCCCTAGGACTGAAGGGTCTCGGGTTCATTTCCAGTCAAGCGCCCATACCTGGGTTGCAGGAGGCAGTCCATTGATGTGTCTCTCTCACATGGACGTTTCTCTCTGTATCTCCCCCTTCTGTAAAAATCAGTTGTGGTGGGGGGAAATATCTCCCTGTGAGAATTCACAAAACAGGAGTAAGAGATTTGCTCCTGTGTAACACAAAGTGGAACTCCTTTCAGCTTGGTTTGTGATCCCAAACTAGATAACATGGCATCAGAACAGGATTTCCTTAGAAATGTGAAAGAATTCAGCGGTGCAGTTGGTGGATTCAAGAAATAGAAAAATAAAAGCAAAATGTCGTTAATTCTTGCTTCTTATCCCGTCTCGTCTCTCTTTCTTTGAGGTAAATTACATAAGGATCCTTGGGTTTGCTCGGTTCATTCAAGAAAGTGAATGACATTTAATCGGAATGAATACCACCCCTGCTCGGTGGTTCATTTATTCCCCAGACATTGGCTGATCCTCTGCCCACTGGTAAGAGCAGGGCACACCCACCTACCCACAGGATGATAGTGAAGGTGCTGAAGTCTTATAAGGAGGGGGTTAGGTGTCCCCTAAATATTACAGAAGAAGCAAAAGTAGGGGAGAGGTAGTGGGACTCCAGCGGACAGCACTCCAGTGTAAATGGCCTCAGCCAGGGCAGTTTGGGGTGTGGGGAAACAGTGGTTCCCTTTGTGAGCCTTGATTGTGATGAAGCTGGGTGGTGGCAGCAGCCAGACTCTCAGAAGTTGTGCCAGGCACCCCTTTTCATGGCCTGGGGTAGCCAGAGCTGACTCCATTTAATTACATTACCTTTCACGTAAGTTGGGCAATTCTACGCAATGTATAGGTTTTTGTGGGGAGTAAAATGAATGGAAATAATGGTTTGGATGGAATAGCAGCTCTCAGGGAGGGACAGAGTTGGTCTTTGACTCAATATCCTGGGACTTTAAATTGCATTCAGCTAGGAAAGGTACCCCTTCCCCTACATTTTAAAATGTTTCCTCTAAGAAGGAAGTAACAATTACGGAGTTTTATTTACAAAGCCGAGTCTTTGGCTAGTATATTCTTTCTTTGTTTATTTTTTATTATGTAAGATTTTTGGGGGGTGACATTAGTCTATATGAACATATAGGTTACATGTGTGGATTACTAATTTACAAAATCTGTATATAGGACCATATGCCCACCACCAAAAGTCACCTGATATTGGGACCCATTTCTTTCCCTCCCCCTTCCCTCTGGCAACCACCACACTGCTGTTTGTGTACACAGGTTTCACTTTTATATCCCACATAGGAGTTAAATCATATAGTTCCCAGATTTCTCTGTTTGACTTATTTCACTTCCCATAATGTTCTCAAGGTCCATCCATGTCTTTGCCTAGTTTAGTATTGCATATCCTAGTGAGCTGAATGTTCCCTGACATGTAGTAGATAACAACAACAATAACAACAAAAACTTTTCCAGATTAGAGGATAGTAAGGCTTGAGTTAATATAAAATTAAAAATAACTGGCATTCATCATAGTCCCAATCTCTGACGGGCACTGCGGGAGGTGCTTTACAAACAGTACATTCCTGCAGTCCTATGAGACAGGGCTTATCAAACCCACCTACTTCACAGATGAAAAATATGAGGCTCTTAGGACCAGCTAATATCCCAGGATCATATAGCTAGAAAGTGACAGGCAGAGATTGGATCCCCGGTCTGAATTCCATCTAAAGTCTATGCTGTCCACACCCATCCCAGACTGTGCCTAACTTTCTGACTCATAAATCACTTTTCTTTTCAGTACTGCATGATGTCTCTCAGGCAATAAAAAGAGGGACTCTGGGGCCAAGGCACTAAAAGCATGCCCAAGGAAGGAAGGTGACAGTGAGAATCAAACACAATCTGGGTGATGTCTGTGGCCTTTATTTACCAAGGTTCCTCTTGCCCAAGTCCCAGGGTCCCTTGAGAGCTGAGATGTTGGCATTTCTTTCCAGTCCATGCATTTCTCCACATGACAGCACCCTTCCCCCTGGGCTCCTGCTGTGTGCCCTGTTGTCCATCCCTGGATCCTGACCCGCTGACGAGCTTCTCATGCCTGCTTCCTCTGAAGGCTGCGGCCACTCACAGTGGAACAGCCCTGAATCTTCTACCCCCTTACACCCCCACACCACCCCTCCCCCAGCTTAGAACATTTCTACTCCCTGCTGAAGTACTGGTCACCCATCCCTCTTCCTGGAACTGCTCTGATGGAAAAATCTCTTTGAGTTTGACCAGTGACCTTTAGATACTCGAACATCTTGGGGATGTCTTCGGCACATTCTTAAAATGATTTCCAATGAATCAATGAGTACTGTATGATTGGGCCCATAATCTACCAATTTGAGGATATAACCCTGAAGTTAGACAGGAGGTTTGTTAGAATACCTGCTGTTTATAGCAGGGGTTTAATGGGGTGTCTTATTAGAAAGTGGCCACCAAACACATACCCGGAGGAATCAGCTTACCTAGGTGGTCAAATCTCAGTGCCTCCTTCATAAGTGGTAGATGCAGAAAGACCATGGAAATCACTGTGGAGCAAATATCTACAGAAGCTAAATTCCCCCAAACTTGGAGCCCCCTTGTAGGTGAAAAATGCTTTCTATGTAGATATGCTCATCCTAATTACAAATGAAAAAAAATTATCTTTTTTCCCACTGTTCAATGTCTGTGTGTCTGTACCCCAGGAAATGAATCATTTTCAGTGTATCTTATGGCGCCTGTACAGGTGTTCAGGTATGTTCAGTCATGTAGGGGGTAGCAGAAACTCACAAGATTTTGGTAATGCATCAAAAGGAAAGAGAACCTTCTCAGCCAACTGAAATTATATAGGCTATCTCAAAGGGAAGTGTAGAAAAGTGTTATTGAGTGGAGAGGGCAAACCCACTGAACTGATATTTACAGCATCCTATGGAAATTACATGTGGCCCTGTATTTGAAATCTCCTGTCACAGTAGTCATTGAAAAAATTCGAGAATTTAAGGCAAATTTGACCTTCTCAGAAATTTCACCAAGAAATGAAGGTTATTGTCAAAACAAATCATAATTGTTTTTTTGAGCACCTAAGATGTAACAGTGTGTAGGAGAGATTATGAAGGTCTCATCCATATTTTGTAAATGGGAAAACTACCTTGCCAGCCCATTTGTTGTTAGGAAGGGACACATACCTCTTTTCACTGACATCTGGTCACAAATATTGTCACATGCACACCTTTTGGAGCCACTATGAGAGGTACCGCTTTCCTATTTCATTCAACAGCAAACATAGCATCCCTGTGTTGAGATGGCGGGACTACAATCTTGAAGTATCCCAGATCCCTGAGTCACCCAATAGAGGAGATCTCCTGCCCAATGCATCCAAATTTATATGCCATTCAAATTTCAGTTTTCATCTGTCTCATCAGCTTGCCATTACTTCAACTGACTAATATGGCGCAACTTTATCTGCTGTTAGGTGAATTTCAACAGTTTATTTACAAGTGCAATTCTGTAACTAATGCATGTATTCTCTTGGGGAAAAAGAATTGTAAAAGTAGATAATTGTCCCCTTTGTAAAATCCTTTCAAATTTTGGCCTCCTACTCAGAAGTGACCATTGTTAACAGGATAGTTATAAGCTTAAAATGCAAAGGGGCTGAATATTTCATATTTTTATAAATATTGCTGAAATTTTCAAATATGCTATACCATTCAGGTGCTGAAATTTTTTTATGTACCTTTCACTTTCAATGTTAGCATTCCTTTAAATGTTGGTTAGAATTGTGGGCAAAAATATTTCCTCACTCTTGTTTCAATTAGTGTCTCCGCCATTTTCAAATTAGATTGAAAATAACACTAACTTCATTCCCCTCTGATATAAAGCTGGATTTATGCAGACCTGTCCTGTGTAACAGGATACCTGTAGGCATGAGTTAACATTTTCAAATTCTGAAATGTCAACAAAACAATTCCCTTTTACTTTGAGAAGCGCTGATTCTGTCAGTAGCCAGGGAAGGGGACACACAGGACACCCTCAGCCAGTGAGGGGCTTTGGAAGATTGCGGGGAGAGCGATTGCCAGGATCCAGGAGAGAGACCACATTTAGCACCAAGTCCGGGGGTCCCCAGGCACGGTGGCAGTCAGGGGTCTCAGTTCAGAGTTCAGGCCAAGGGGAAAGAGCCCAAAGGAGCGAAGGTGGGATGGAGAGCAATGCAGGACGAAGAGCAGGGATAGGCTGCGGCAATCTCTGAATCCTCCTCACCAGCAGGATGTTGCAGGGTCTATCTGAAGAATGGCCCCATGGTGTCCTGCCAGACTCCTGTCCTTAACCTGAGAGTCCCCCACCTCTGTCAGGAAGAGTATAGCTGGCTCCCTGCATCATTCAGATGAACTCTATCTCTTGACTACTCTAGTGGTGTCCTGGGGCTGGGAGCTGTCATGATGCCTGCTTGCAGCTGGGGACTTTCCACCTGCATGCAGGGCAACCCCACATAGAAGTTGGGGCTATGTGAATGAGTGGGGGTTGGTGACTGGGGACCCAGAGCTCACATAGGTCAGGAATAGCCATGAGCTGTGCCTGCTGCAAGGAGGGTGAAATCAGTAGGTTAAAGGACTAATCATTTCAGATTAATCATTGCAGACACTGCAGACAAAGGGCTGTGTGTGGACGTGCTTTGGAAAACTATGAGTGTGGTGCCTCAGGGGTTTCTGAGTTCTTGGCACAAAAGGGCAGGTGTCCTCTGGGTACCACTGTTGGCCTATGTGGCCAGCAGACACTGTCTGGGATACCAGATTGGGCCAGGTGCAGATGTTTTCGGGCTGAATGGAAAATCCAAGGGGATGGCACCTGAACTTGGGACCTTAACTTGGGGATACAGGGGATCCAAGGCAGGCAACACCATGGATGATCCTGTTGAGACCACTTCTACCTCCAAGATGGTGTTTGGCCCCAGGGGAGGGGTGCCCATAATGGCACTCTCAGTAACAGATTCCCCTAGGAATTCTGAAGTTACTCAAGCATTTGGAACACTGGGTTTCTTTCATGGAAAGGGAAGGCCCAGGCAGTGGACAGGATCCACATTTTCAAACAGTGAATGGTACCCTGCAGTCATTATCCTATCTAATGAAAGGGTAATATTCAAATTAACCATCACTTCACAACAAGATGGTGGTGCTCATAGCCAGAAGATGGTGGAACCCAGTCTTCTCAGCCCTGCCAGAGACCTCTAGTCCTGGGCAGGTGAGTGCTGAGAGCAGGCACTGTGAGCGGCCTACTAAAATGGTTGCTTTGTCACAGCAGCAATGAAGCAAGTGTTCTATGGCCAGCAAGGATGGGCCTCTGGGCTGTGGAGAGCCTCGGAGCAGTGGGCACAGAGAGGTCAGGCCCCGCAGAGAGCTACCGGTGCACGTATTTGTGTGCAGGCCTGCTAGTCCTACCTAATAAAACAGTAATATGCAAATTGTTTATACCTCTGCTACACCCACCAGCCATGCACACCAGCATGCCCACCATCCAATCACACAGAGTATGCAAATTAACCCAACTATGATGGTTATGGCCACAGAGAGACCAGGAGGGAGGCTTGAATTGCCCCTGCAATGGAGGAAGCCAAGCTCTGCACACCCTGGCTGGCACTTAAGGCAATAAAATTTCAATGGCTGTGCGAGCAGAAGGCTTGGCTCCACTCCAGGCTACAAAGTTTCAATTGTAGATGATAAATGAATCCCAGATACCAGGGCTCCACTTGGGTCTTCGAGGGGCATGGCTGGCTTGCACACCACCACAGGCCCCTTGCCCAGGCCACCCCATGCCCCAAGGGAACACCGACCCTGATCCAAGATGCCCTCAGGGAAAAACAGCTGGACCCCACCCATGCATCAGACCTCTATTCTATGTAATAAAAGAGTGATATGCAGATTGACCATCACTCCAACACACAAGATGAGTGCTCCCATGTGGTCACAATATCCTGCCCCCATGTGGACATGGGATGGCCACCACAACATAGTCAGCGGAGTAGGGTAGTTGAGGGTGATCAATCCTGCAGCGTGGGGGGGGGGTAATTAAGGGTGACCAGGCCAGCAGAGGAGGGAAGTTGGGGGTGACTGGGCCTGCACAGAAAGGCAGTTAGGGGGAACCCAGGCCTACAGAGTAGGACAGTTCGTGGTGACCAGGCCTACAGGGGAGGGCAGTTAGGGGTAAAATGGTTGGCAGGGGAGGGAAGTTAGGGACAAAGAGGCTGGCAGGGGAGCAGTTAGGCATCAATCTGGATTGCAAGGGAGTTGTGATCAGACTGGCAGGCAGAAGGGGTTAGGGACAATCAGGAAGGCAGGCATGTGAGCAGTTGGGAGCTAGCAGTTCTGAATTGTGAGAGGGATGTCCTCCCTGGATTGGACCTAAACAGGCAGTCAGACATCCCTCAAGGGGTCCAAGATTGCAGAGGAAGCAGACTGACAGGAAGGATACCACCCTCCCCCCACATCCTCCGGACATGAATTTTGTGAATCAGGACTCCAGTGTGTGTGTATCTGAAAAATATTCTGATAGATGGATTTCAGGCATAAACACTGAGTGACCAGATTATTATGATCTCCTGGTTGAGGGGACAATTGCATATCAGCTTTTATTATATAGGATATACAATGAGTGGCCAGATTATTATGCAATCAGAGATCATAGTAATCTGGCCATTCAGTGTATACACCACTTTAAATACTCTGCTGTTCGCATGCTTGTCAATAGCAAACGTACATCCACCAATACTCAGATACTTTCTCTAAAATTGTTTGGACACCTGGCATCTGTGTCATAACTAAAGTTGCTTATGCCAAACCGTACAAGGGGCTGGAGAATTCATGAATCCATCCTATACATCCTCTATCTAACTGGTACATCTCCATGATGCATCCTGTATCTACTGGTAGTCTACTGTGTTCAAAATTTTAAAAGTGAAACCTCTTATTCCAAAATGCCTTTCACACTAATCCATTCCACACACATGAGGAAGGAAGAGTAGTCTGGTTGAAATGAAGACTATAAACCCAGAGTCCTGTTAGTCCAGCACCCTTTCTTCCCTGTGGGGGCAGTGGGTCCCGACACCAGGCACAGAACTCTAAGGTTGTCCCTGAGCACAGCTGCGAAAGTTCTGTGCTAGAAGAACTTTCTTTAGACATAGACTTCCTCGTGCTCCTGCACAGGTGTATAGAGATAGAGTTCATTCTGTCCAATACACTGGATGCCGATTTTGCAACCTGGCTTTCCAGCACTGCCAACTACCTGTGGCCCCCAACCTCTGCAGCCCCAGCACACTCTCCCATCCCATTTCTTGTTTCCCCAAGTCCTTATTAGCCACCATCTCTGAAGTAGATACACATAGGCCCACACTGTCCTCCTCCTAACTACTCGTCTGTTCCATATTGTCAGCATGGGACTGGCTACTCTCCTTCCAACCCAGAATCCCTCATAGTGTTTTCCACAAGCTTTTCCCTTCTGTTGATCCCAATCCCTGTCTCTGTGTTCCTAGGCCTAGGTCTGCTTCAAATTCTTCTGGGAAAGAGGTCCATCTCTTGACCTAGTAACCTCTCAGCACTGAGTAATTTGGTAGGGACTCTGTTTTTCCACCCACACCTCCCTCTTGTGAAATTATTCTTTGGTCATGTTGAAATGCCCGCAATAAAAACAGAGTTCTTGGCTCATTTTACTTTCACCTGTTGTCCCTGCTCCCAGCTTGGTATACAGTCTCCTAGACTGAGATTCAGCTTCCCTAATCTCAACCAAAACCTATTACAGCTGTGTAGCTAAAGCCACTTTAAGAACACAGAGAAACTGTTTTCTGTAAAAGTTCCTTATTCAACAGAGAAGAGAAGAAGAGTAATTTGGATCTGGAATTCACAGTATCCCCTCTAGTTACACCATGTTCACATTTAAATGATGGGTGCAACTTCAAGACCTAGCAACTTAGCTTCAATTGCATTCAGAACAACTCTGTGCTGGGGTGTTGGTAAAAAATGGAAAACAGTTTGCCATGCCCATTGAATCAGAAGCGTCAAATACACAAAAACCAATAGTATGCTTCCATTTCTCCTCTCTTTGCCTTATGTCTACTGTAGGCATACGGTTTACTTCTACTGTACATTGTGTTGTAAATCCCACCATACACTGTTAATATTCTTACTTTGAAAAGTTATCTCTTAAAGATCCTATCTAATAAAAGTCATATACAAATTAACCATCAGTCTGCAGCAGCAACAAACCACACCCACAAACCAAGCCCACCAGCCAATGAGGTCAGTGAGTAGGCAAATTAACCCCAACCAAGATGGCTACAGCCATGGAGCAAGCAGCAGGGAGGTTTGGGTTTCCCCAGCAGTGGAGGAAGCCAAGCTTTCCACACACCCTGGTTGGACTAGGCCTCCACTCAAGGCTACAAAGTTTCAATTATAGAAGATGAGTAAATCCCAACAAAAATGGCAGCCACAGAGCTAGAGAGAGCAGGAGACTAGGGTTGCCCCCAGTGATGGAAGAACCCAAGCTTCTGCAGCCCTGGCCTGTTTGGGTCTCCGCTCAAGGCTACAAAGTTTCAAATATAGAAGATAAATAAATCTCAGCAGAAATGGATGCTTCGAGGGAGTGAGCAGGAGACTTGGCTCTGTTCCAGGCTACAAAGTTACAAATGAAGAATATAAATAAATCCCAGATACCAGGGCCTCCAGTTGGTTTGCCAGGGGACATGGCCAGCTTACAAACCACCACAGGCCCCTGGCCCAGGCCACCCTACATCCCAAGGGAGCCCCCACAATAATCCAGGACACCCTTCAGGGCAAACCAGCTGGCTACCACCCATGCACCGTGCCTCTATCCTATCTCATAAAAGAATAATATGCAGGTTGACCATCACTCCAACACACAAAATGGCTGCCCGCATGTGGTCAAAGAACCTGCCCCAATGTGGACACAAGATGGCCACCACAATATGGCCAGCAGGGGAGCGCATCTGGGAGGGACCAGGCCTGCAAGAGATGGCAGTTGGGGCCTATCAAGCCTACAAGGGAGGGCAGTTATAGGTGACAAGGCTGGTAGAGGATGGAAGATGGGATGTGACTGGGCCTGCAGGGAAAGGAAGTTGGGGGGAACTCACGCCTGCAGGGGAGGGCAGCTAGGGGTAAACAGGCTGGCAGGGGAACAATTAGGTATCAATCAGGCTGGCAGTGGAGTGGTTAGGGGTGATCGGCCTGGCAGGTAGAAGGCATTATTGGCAATCAGGAAGGCAGGCAGGCAAGCAGTTGGGAGCCAACAGTCCTGGATTTTGAAAGAGATGCCCAACTGCTCATTTAGGCCTGATCCCACCAGATCTCGCTCGAGGAGTCCCAGGTTGGAAAGGGTGTGGGCTGGGGTGAGGACACCTCCCCTCCTCCCCCAATGCATGAATTTCATGCATGAGGCCTCTAGTATTTACATAAAGAAGAAACACATCCTTATGTTTGTGGATGAAGTTGCAATTCCTGGTGATCTTCGTTCCTTTGTGTAGATCCAAATTTCTATCTGGTGTGATTTTCTATCTGCCGGGAGGACTTCAACATTTTTTTTTAAACATTCTTTAATATTTCTTACAGTGAATGCCTCTTGGTGATTAATTTTTTAAAGTTTTGTATTTCAGAAGAAGTCTCCTTTGTTTTGCAATATATTTTTGCTCTATATAGAATTCTATGTTGACAGTTTAATTTTTCAGTACTTTAAAGATATTGCTCCACTCTCCTTCCTTTTATTGTTTGTGACAAGTAATCTACTCTTACCCTTATTTTGTTCCTCTGTTGTAAAGTCTCTTTTTTTTCCTAGGTACTTTTAAGATTTTCTGTTTATCACTGATGTTTAAGTAATTTAATTATCATGGATCTTGGTGTAGTTTTCTTCGTATTTCTTGTTCTTCTTATTCCTTTTGCTTCTTGAATCTCTGGATTTGTGATTTTCATCAAATTTGTAGATATTTCATTCAAATACTTTTTCCATCCCCTCATTTTGTCTCAGTTGGGGTCTGCAAGTGTATTTACATAGGCCACTTGAAGTTGTATCACAACTCATCAATGCTCCTCTTCATTGTTTTCAGTGTTGTGATCTGTGTGTGTTCTGTGTCACTAATCTTTAGTCTGTCACTACTGACTATAATGTTATCTATTAATTTTTCATAAATGTCTTTTATCATGTTGAGGATGTTCCTTCGTAGTCCTAACTCACTGACTGTTCTACCATTAAAAGTTATTGGATTTTGCCAAATACTTTTTCAGTATCAATTGAGATGATCATGTGTTTTTCCTATATTTTAGGCATTTGGTGCATAATCCCTTTCATAAGCTCCTTCGTTCAGTTGGCTAACATTTTGTTGAGGAATTTTGATTGTATATTCTTAAGGGATTTTGGCCTGTAGTTTTCCTCTAATACCATAGTTAAAGTTTGGTATCAAGGTAATGCTGGCATTTCACAGAATAAGTTAAATATTCCATCTTATATTTTCAGTGAGAGTTTGAGAAAGATGTATTTTAATTTTTCTTTAAATGTTTGGGAGAATTTACATCTCTGCCTTTTCATTGGATAATTTAAAGTGAGTACTGATTAAGAAGGGCCCCATTTTGCTATTTGTTTTCTATATGTTCTACATGTTTTTGTAATGAATTCCTTCATTATTATTCTTCCAGTTCTTCCAATACATTCCAGTGTATTGACTTGATTATTTTTCTAGTGTACTATTTTGTTTCCCTATTCATTTCATTTCCCATTTATATTTAAAATCATTTTCTTAGTGCGTACAATTTATATTCTAAATTTATAACAGTCTGCCAGGACTGACTAGCAAACTCTGAGTGATGGATGAATGATTACTCTGACACATGTTTCTGTGAAAGAGAAGGATAAAGGGGCTGCCTTCAAGAGGCACCAGGCCACCCTGTTCACCTGCCTCCTTAGGCTTTTATTGTAACAACAGCTTGAACTAAAATTAACTATCAGATACAATCAGCAGGGTAAGTATCCTTGAGAAAGCACATGCACAAGGTCTGGTCTTAACACTAAACATAGAGATTCCAGTAAAACACCTGGAGGGCTCAGACTTGTTTGGAAAAGTCAAGACAGGGGCTGCTGCCTTCAGCAAGGTCCCTTTAGAGGCCTCCAACCTTTCAGAGAATCCTCCTTACAGACTTTCCAACCAAGTCCCATGCTTCCCCACGGAATCTAGTTTGAATTGATAGCAACTTAGCTTCAATGGCATTCAGAACAGCTCTGCTCCCATTCAGCTCCATGCCCCTCTTATACTGTTATTATTACAAGTTATGTCTTTACTCATTGACCTTTCACATGTTTATTTCAAAAGTTTTAGGCACTTGTTTTTAAAATTATACTTGGGAAAGAAATGGAGTCACAAATCAGATAAACAAGAATCTAATATGTATATGTACACACACACACACACACACATATAAATATACTAGAGTTCTTTTATTTTCTTTTCCTAGAGTTCTTTATTTTCTTACATAGCTTTAAGTAACCTGTAGTCTTCTTTCATTTACACAAGAAGAACCACTATTTTTTAAAATATATTTTATTGATTTTTTACAGAGAGGAAGGGAGAGAGATAGAAAGTCAGAAACATCAATGAGAGAGAGACATCGATCAGCCGCCTCCTGCACGCCCCACAGTAGAGATGTCCCCGCAACCAGGATACATGCTCCCGACCGGAATAGAACCTGGGACCTTTCAGTCTGCAAGCCGATGCTCTATCCACTGAGCCAAACCAGTGTTGGCAAGAAGAACCACTTTTAACATTTCTTATAGGATGTGTCTTCCAGGAACAAGTTCTGTCAGCCCCTTTTTTAAGAAAGAAAATTTGGGAATGTGACAATTATTCATTTTTGAAAGATAGTTGTTTCAGGTAAGGGATTCTTAGGTGTCAGTTCATTTTTGTTTTTATTTGAGCACTGTAAATATGCCCTCTTGCTGCTTTCTAACTTCCATGGGTTATGGTTAAAACGTCAGCTGTTAATTTTCTTAAGGCACTCTTGTAGGCGACAATTCACTTCTCTTTTATTGCTTTCACAAGTCTTTATTGTTGGCTTTGGACAGTTTGATTATAATGTTTCTCATTGTGCATCTTTGAGTTTGTCTTGGAGTTTTATTGAGCCTCTTAGATGTATAGATTCATGTACTTCATCGAATTTAAGAAATTTTGGCTATTGTACATTTAAATATTCTTTATGCCCCTTTCTCTTTTCCCTCTTCTTCTGGGACTTCCATTATGCAGGTATTGTTATATTTCACTAGAGGCCAGGTGCATGGATTTGAGTACGGTGAGGTCTCTTGGCCTGGCCTGTGCCCTCTTGCTATCCTGGACCCTTTGGAGGATGTTGGACTGCTGGTTTCAGCCCAACTCCCCCAGTCCAGGCTGAGGGACCCCACTGGTGCATGAATCCACACACCATCCCGCTAGTATGCATGTAAGAACTTTGGTTAATCTCTTTCTGCCCTCACCACTCTCCCCTTCCCTCTGAGATTCATCAGACTGTTCTGTGTTTCCATGCCTATGCATTGAGTGTCTGTCCCCTAGTGAACATTGCACATCATAGCTATTTTTCGATGTTGAATGGTCCAACAGGACAATTGGGGTGGTAGGATGTAAGCAAGAATCCTACAACACTGTTTTAACAAAACTTAACAAGCTCTTTCTTTATTTAGCACTTTCCAAGTTGTTGTATGTCTTTGATTAGATTTCAGAATTCAAAAAAAATAGTTGATTCTGCAACATTTTTGTCAGATTAATGGTTGCTCCAGTGGAGGAAATGGATTCTTGGAACTCTCTGCTCTGTTACTCTCCTTTCGTTCGTTAATACATGGAAGGATTCACAAGGAAAGCAATTTGATCCTAAAGTTTTATTTGAGAAAATATTTCCTGCATTGCTATTTTCATGCAACCCCCGTTTCCCAGGCAAAGACCATGACTCAGGGCAAGTCCCCAGAGTACAATAGTAGTGGAATTTGCAGGAGGCCCAAGGACCCAGAAAGGCTGACCAGATTTGGACTGTGTCTAGTAATCTTAGAGGAGAGACTGCTCAGAGGAGTCTATCTATATAATCTGATCCTGGCTATGTCCACCTACAGCCATCAGGACTGAGGCATGAAAAGGTAAGCAAAGGAGAATTCTCGAGCTTAACAAACAGGAGATCAGACAACCAGCTTTCCAGGTCTCACTTTGCAGGAGGAGCTCCCAGACCTGTTTACAACACAGAGGAGATCCTCTTTGAGAGAGCACCTCTGTCACATCCATGCCCACTCTACTCCTGTTTTCTCACATTAGGGAGAGATTCATTTCATTCTAGAGGGAAGGCAGGAGGCACAAGGAAGATATTTTTTTTCAAGGGAAGGAGTCTACAATCAAGTCTTGTAGTTGAAATTTATCAGACAAAAGATTAGGGACAACCCCAGGAGGAGAACTTATTCAACTGATTAGACAATGATGAACTCCACAAACAAAGGAGAGTTGGGGGGGGGGATAGGAGGAAAGT
>PVJN01038918.1:0-18871 GCA_004026805.1 Lasiurus borealis
GGATATAAGTTTCAGGGCAGAGCTTCAGTGGCTTGCTTATCGGGAGGAATTGGAACTGGAGCGGCTCCTGTGGCGGCGGCGGCCGGGGGAGGATCGCCGACGCACGGGGGACCTGCACCGTGGGGAACGTGACCTTCTCCTCATGCGTGGGGGTGACCGACGCCACATGGGAGGTGGTGGTAGCATTCTCCTGGGAGGGCTGAATCGCCTGGGGGGTGGCCTAGGCCAGGGGGCCAGCACAGCAGTGGCGGTGATTTCCTGGCCATCAATTTGTCCTCCATCCATGTGCTTCAGCGCCTTTTCAGCTTCATCTGGATTCTCAAACTCCACGTATGCATAGCCTTTAGATAGATGGGGGTGCATCCTTTCTACAGGCATGTCAATCATCTTAATTTTCCCATAGGTAGAGAATATCTCCATGATGTAATCCTTGGTCACATTCCTGGTGAGCCTACCAATGTGTACTTTGGTGGGTTTAGGGGAAGGGCTCCGCCTTTTCCTTTCCTTTTCATCTCTTTTAGGTGGTTTGGATTTGGAGCGGGACCGCCGCCTGTTGTCATGTCTGCACTGAGAAGGACTCGGAGAGCCGGAGGAGCTGCTGGAACTGGAGCTTCGGGATGTGCTGGAACTTCCTGAGCGGCTTGATGCTGATGAAGAGCTAGAGCCGCTGCTTGAGCCAGTGCTAGTACTGGAGCCAGAACTGGAGGTAGAGCTGGACCAAGACCTGGTGCTGCTGCTACCACTGGAAGCGCTGCGCCTCTTTCGAGTTTTATCCCTGCCACGATCCTTCTCACTTGACTCCTTGGTGGCCCCTTTATCTTTAGAGCGATCCTTGGACTTCTCATCAGAACGGTCTTTGCGTTTGGTAGGAGAAGGAGCCATCTTCCCGCCACCGCGACTTCGTCCCGCTCTCTGAAAGGTACTCTTTTAGAAAAAGAAGAAGAAAAAGGTAAAAGACAAAAAATTATGGACAACAAATACATATCTATCAACAAGTGAATCTAAAAATTAAGTGAATTAAAAACTTGATCAACAGAATAAACTGGTGAATATAATAGAATCAGGAGCACAGAAAAGGAGTGGACTGATAATTCTCAGGGGAAAAGGGAGGAGGGGTGTTCAGGGAGTGACTGGATAAAAATCATACACCTATGGACTCATCAATGAGGGGGAGGTAAGGGTAGAGGGAGGTGTGGGAGCCGGGTGGAGGGGAGTTATATAGGGGAAAAAAGAGAGACAAATGTAATAATCTGAATAATAAAGATTTAATTTTTTAAAAAAAGAGTTTAAGCAAAGCACAAAAAAAGAGAGTAATATGCAAATTGGCCATCACTCCAACACACAAGATGGCTGTCCCCATGTGGTCAAAGATGGCTGCCCCCATGTGGACACAAAATGGCCACCAAAAGATGGCCAGCAGGAGAGAGCAGTTGGGAGGGACCAGGACTGCAAGGGAGGGCAGTTGAGGGTGATCAAGCCTGCAGGGGAGGGCAGTTAGGATTGAGCAGGCTGGCAAAGGAGGGAAGTTGGGGGTGACCAGGCCTGCAGGGAAGGGCAATTGAGGGGGACCCAGTTCTTCAGGGGAGGACAGTTAGGGGCAAACAGACTGGCAGGGGAGCAGTTAGGCATCAATCAGGCTGGCAGGAGAGTGGTTAGGGGGTGATCAGGCTGGCAGGCAGAAGTGGTTAGGGGCAATCAAGAAGGCAGGCAGGTGAGCAGTTGCTACCCTGATTGCCCCTCAGGAGCAGGGGGAGATGGAGAAGCCCTCAGGGTCAATTGGGGCCTGCAGCTCCTGCTTGCACCTGTCGACTGCATCAAATTATAGAAGATAAATAAATCCCAGATACCAGGGCCTCAGCTTGAGTCACTGGAGGATGTGGTCAGCCTGCAAACTACCACAGGTCCCTTGCCCAGGCCACCCCATGCCCCATGCCCCACACCCCAAGGGAACCCCCACCCTGATCCAGGACACCCTTCAGGGCAAACCAGCTGGCCCCCACCCATGCACCAGGCCTCTATCCTATCTAATAAAAGAGTAATATGCAAATTGACCATCACTCCAACACACAAGATGGCTGTCCCCATGTGGACACAAAATGACCACCACAAGATTGCCTGAAGGCAGGCAATCCAGCAGTCCTGGATTGTGAGAGGGATGTCCAACTGCCTGTTTAGGCCCAATCCTACCAGGTTCAGGCCTAAATAGGCAGTCGAATATCCCTCAAGGGGTCCCAGATTGGAGAGGGTGCAGGCTGGGCTGAGGGACACTGCCCCCCCATGCATGAATTTCCTACGCCAGGCCCTTAGGCCTATATAATAAAAAGCTAATATGCAAATAGACCAAACAATGGAATAACTGAACAACCAGTTGTTATGAGGTGTGCTGACCACTTGGGGTGCACACAGAACATGGAGGAGCATCGGCTTCAGAGTGCAGAACATGGCCAGCATCGACTATGGCAGGATGGTGGAGCAAGTAAACAGGGGCACCAGATCAAGGTGGGGCACTGGTCACTGACATCAGGGCAAGCATCTGGTGGTTACTGAAAATTCTTTGCTCTTGTGCACTGTCTTCCCACCCAGTACTTGCACCTGCTACCTGCACTGGCCCTGCTGCCACTCAAAGCTGGTGCCCGAGCCACTGCTCGCAACCTCTGCTGCTAGCACCCAGCACTGGTTCTGATCGTTTGATGCAGTCAGCAGGTGTGAGCGGCAGCTACAGGCCCCAATTGACCCTGAGGGCTTCTCCTTCTACCCCTGTTCCTGAGGGGCAATCAGGGTAGCAGCTGCCACTTGCACCTACTGCTGGTGCAGGCCCAATAGCTCCACGCTGTCAGTGGGTGTGAGTGGGACCAGTGTCATCAACATGTGCGAGTGGAGCTGCAGGCAGTAGGTGCGAGTGGCAGCTGCTACCCTGATTGCCCCTCAGGAGCAGGGCGAGATGGAGAAGCCCTCAGGATCAATCGCTGAAGGTTGCAGGTATCAGGTGCAAGTACCGGGTGGGATGGCAGTGCACGGGAGCAAAGAATTTTCAGTAACCACCAGATGCTTTCCCTGATATCAGTGACTGGAGTCCCACCTTGGTCTGGTGCCCCTGTTCACTTGCTCCACTATCCCTCCATAGTTGATGCTCATCTTTTGTAGCTAAAAACAACAAATATGTGTTATCTCCCAGTTTCCCAGGGTCAGGAACCCAGGAGAGGTTGCTCTGAGTGCTTCTGGCTCAGGTGTCTTTCAAGGTTGTAGTCACTTGTCAGCCAGGGCTGCATGCTCTGAAGGCTGGCTGGGCTGGAGGACCCACTGAAGCATGGCTCACTCCTAGGGCTGTTGGCAGAGGCCTGATTTCCTTCCTGGATGGTCCCAGGAGCCCTCAGTTCCTAGCCATGGGGACTCGGCCATAAGGCAGTGAATGACTAGGTATCTTCTTGTCCCAGAGCAAGTGATCAGAGAGAGAGCAACCAGCATGAAAGGTGAGTGAGTTAATGTCTTAGGTTTAGAGCCACACACATCACATCAGCCATACTCCTCAGTTAGAAGTGAGTCAGCAAGTCCAGCCCCCACCCTCAAGAGGAGTGGATCACTCCGCCTGAGGAAGGGGGAGTGTCACAGAATTCACACACATGTGAAAAACAAAGTTCACACTCCATGTTGCCTCAGGATTTTGTCAAAGTTTCCTTTATCTGATTATGTTATCCAATGCTCTAAATTTCACTTTTGGAAAGTAATGATTAAAAATTTGAGACAGAGCAAGGAGATACAACAATATTTTAAGTTTTTCTTAGTCTTGCCTTTAGTAATAATGTTCCCTACAGTAAGTGGCAACAACATTGAGAACACATAGTAGCTTGATCAAACAGTTTAAAGACTGGGCTCCATAACAATAATACCTTTAAAATAATTCTTTGCTTTTTCTCAGAATTTTCTAATTTAGTTCATTAAGAATGTCAAAAATATTGGCTAAAATGGCAGTTTTTGTACTCAGCATCTTCAAAAACCTGTGTGTCAGGAAACCGATTTTTAGTCAGAAAAATGTGGATCTTACACTCTGTTTACGCACCCACCTTAGTGTTGTGACAGCAATTGGGTGTGATGCTGTGGGCAGAGAGGGTAACAGCCCTGCTGTATCACAACCCAGCTGTCCCACAGTGTGCTGGTCTCGCTGACATGCTATATTACCATCCAACTGTCTGCAATGAACGAAGTGTCCTTCAGCCCACCTCACTTTGGGAATTCCCGTTGGCAGTGACACTTACAGTCCTGTCCCCCAGATGTAATCTCTGTTCTCAGTCTTGTGTTTTGTATGCGTTTGAGCCTCTCTAAAGGTTTTATAATAAATAAATATAGAAATCCCTTGTGTCCAAGACCGGTTTTGCTCAGTGGATAGAGCATCAGCCTGCGGACTGAAAGGTCCCAGGTTCTATTATGGTCAAGGGCATGTACCTTGATACCAGTAGGGGCATGCAGGAGGCAGCTGATTGATGTCTCTTTCTCATCGTTGTTTCTAACTCTCTATCCCTCTCCCTTCCTCTCTGTAAAAAATCAATAAAAATGTATTTAAAAATCCCTTGTGTTTGTACTTTTAGCATATACACCCAGGTAATGCTTCCTTTAGCATATATATATATCTCCCAAATGAATGTTTTTTAATTTTACCAACTTTAAATTTCCTGTAGAGTGAACTTGTACTGCAAGGAGTCTTCTGAGGCTCAGCATTATGTAAGGATCATCTCTCATCTGTGAGTCTGTCCTTTCACTGTTAGAGCTGAAGTCTATATTTTACTAGAGGCCTGATTCATGAAGTTCGTGCAAGGGATCCAGCCCCCATTGCTGAGGTGGCTGCCTCTGCCTTGGCCCTTGCAGCCCTGGCTTTGTCTGGAAAGTCATCCAGAAGGACGTATGGTCTAATTAGCATATTATGCTTTTATTATTATAGATGGTTATAGTGAAATTTTGCTATTTTCCTATTGATGAATATGTGGTCATTCCAGGTTTTGTTTCAAACATTAGTGTACATGTCTGCCTTGGCAAAAGGCAAGAAACTCCCCAGAGTAGGTAGTCAGGGTGGGAATGCTGGGCCCTGTGGGGCCTGTACTTTAACCAGACTCGATAATGCTCATGTGATTTAAAAGTGCCTGTGCCTATTTAAGCTTTTACCATGAATGTGGAAGACTTCATGCTGCTGATATAGTTGTTCTGAAAATAAACCAACCTCAGCTTCAATAGAAGCATTAAGAATAGAAAGTCAGGTCCTTTGTTGCAGAATCACCTGGGCATTTACTTTTCTGACTATTAATTACTTCCTTTCCTTTCCTTTTATTCCGTATCCCTGTGTTTGTACTTTTGGCATATACACCCAGGTAATGCTTCCTTTAGCATAACCACAGAGTCTTATTTTATACTTGAGGCCTGGTGCACAAAATCGTGCACAGAGGCCTCACCCTCTTGCAGTCCAGAATCCCTTGCTCCTAACTGCCTTCCTGCTTACTCCTAAACACCTGCCTGCTCACTCCTTACTGCAGCCTGCTCACTCATTACCACTTGTCTTGCCACTCCTTAATGCTGCTGCAGAGGCAAGAGAGACTCCTGCCACCACCACTGCATTTGCCAGCTGTGAGCCTGGCTTCTGGTTGAGCAGCGCACTGAGTGTGGTCATGCACTGACCACCAGGGGGCAGCTGCTGAGCTGAGCTTTTGCTCTTTGGTGGTCAGTGTACCTCATAGCAACCGGTTGTTCTGCACTTCGGTTGATTTGCATATTAGGGTTTTATTATATAGGATGGTTGAGTCATCTGGTAGTAAGCATAAAGGAAAGAAAGAGAAAAGGAAGAATGGAGAAAAGACAGAATAAAAGAGAAAACAGGAGGAGAGGAACTGGAAATAATGAGTACAGGTAACATTTTCCAAGTGCAAGGAAAGAACGATGCAGACTAAAAGAAACTAAAGAGAGCCTGGTGACTTATTCACTGCAGAGGAAGGAACTACTCCCAACTTTAGTGGCTTGAAACATAAGCATCTATTACCTTAGAGCAGTGGTTCTCAACCTGTGGGTCGCGACCCTTTTGGGGGTTGAACAACCCTTTCACAAGGGTCACCTAAGACCATCGGAAAATGCAGATATTTACATCACGATGCATAACAGTAGCAAAATTTCATGGTTGGGGGTCACCACCACATGAGGAACTGTATGCAGGGGTCGCGGCATTAGTAAGGTTGAGAACCACTGCCTTAGAGAGATAATACAAAGGCGAACACAAGGGGGCCAATGGTGGTGGAGAACTTGGGTAAAGTGAAGGATTTTACCCGATGGAGTAAGAGATCGCTGGTAGAGAGATGCAAGTGATTTTGTTAGTCCAAGTTTCCCAAGCAGCCAATTCTAAGATGGGATTGTCCTCAGCAGTGTTCTACCAGGGGAACACCTGTCAGAGCTTATGGAGAGGGCACCAGAACTCACTGGGCAAGCCAGCAGACCCAGATCCAATCCGATGGTCAAGAAGAGGAGATTTATTAGATGTGTCTTAGGACACTACTGGGTGATCTCAATGAAGTGGAGTAAAATCACACAACAGTTCCTTAAGCCACTGTCAGCATCAGAGGAAGCCCTGCCACCCCCAGGTATGGACTGCCTGGGGTCCCTCCAGTGTACGGTCACTGTCTGGGAACAGTCTGTGAAAGCATGGGGGCTGCCATGGATTTCCTAGCTCAGATGTGGGGACTCTTATGACTTACATGGGGTGTGGCCCAAACTTTCTGACCTGAGGGCTCTGGGCTTTTGGAACTCCAACCCTTCTCAGCTTGGGTTGCTGCACATGTCCATTCACAGGTACAGGGAGCAGGTGGGAAGTCCTGTACCCGGGTTCCCTACATGTTCCTTCTGCCCTCATTGAGGGACAGTAGCCACACACCCTGTGGCTCAGGGTCATTCCTCCTGTCTCAAGAAGAGGAAACTCCTCACCTACTGGTCTCTAGGCATCTGGAGTCCACACTTCCCTGGTGACAAATATAATATAGTTTGGTTGGCCCCTTGTAGAACACCCCCACTTCTGAGAACCTGGACCTCCTACCCTGTAGAGCCCAGAGATGTGGAGACAGGAAGTGCAACATCCCCAGTGGGTGATGATGAGTGATGGGCAGTGGAGTCAGCCCTGCTTCCACCCCTTGGTCCTGGCCCCTCACACTCTTCCTGTTGAGAAGTCAGCACCACACAGAGGGCTCTGCCCCAATATCCACTGGGTCTTGAGAGAGAGATGTAACCGTTCTCTCAGGGCATTTCTCGAGGCTGGAACCTCCCCTCCTCCTCCTCCTCCTCCTCCTCCTTTTCCTCCTCCACTTTTTCTTCTTCCTCCTCTTCCTTCTCCTTCTTCACATATTTTATTGATTTTTTTTTTTTTACAGAGAAGAAGGGAGATGGATAGAGAGTTAGAAATATATATGAGAGAGAAACATTGACCAGCTGCCTCCTGCACACCCCCTAATGGGGATGTGCCCACAACCAAGGCACATGCCCTTGACTAGAATGGAACCTGGGACCTTCAGTCCACAGGCAACGCTCTATCCACTGAACCAAACCAGTTACAACCAGAGCTGGAACTTTCAGACGCCTGTCCAGAGTCCTGTGTGGCTGGCAGCGCCAGGACAGTGCAGATAGGATATGAACAGGGGATCCTGTGGTCACAGTCCAGCCTGCATCTTTTCACTGGGTCCTGGGACCCAGGTCTGATACTAAGAGCAGGCCCAAGCCCATGGATCAGGCATTTGGAGCCCCCAGATGGTGGTTCTGTTTGAAGTTCTGAGCACAGGAAAGGAGACCCCACCATGGAATCACTATCCTGTGAGGATGACCCTCTGACCCTCCAAGAGGGAAGGGTTCACTGTAGTCACCTTGTCACATGGTGGCTAATTGGTCACCTAAGGAAACTGAGTCATATAAGGCATTCAGGCGGCAGCTGATTAATGATTCTCTCTCATCATTGATGTTTCTATCTCTCTCCCTCTTCCTTCCTCTCTGAAATCAACAAAAATATATTTAAAAAAATTAAATTAAACAGAACCTCAAAAGCCTGTATGTAGCATACTTTTATTTGTATGAGAGTTCAAAATTTACGCACAACTCAAGATAATCCATATTGCTTGGAGATGCACACATGGGGTAAAAAGTAGAGAAAAGCTTGCACATGACAACTACGAAATCAGATGGACAGGAGGTCTTTAATTTACTCTTGGAGGATTGTGGTGCTAGGACACTGTGACCCTCAGACAAGAGGCCAGCTCATCCTAGTTGTCCTCTGCTCCTTGTCTAGCTCGTTTTTTCCAGCTGCCGGTTTGACCTACCAACAGGGGCCAGCCCTTGGCTGAAGCCCACAGGATTGGGAGCCGATGGTGGTGAAAGTCTCATCTCAGCAGCCAGCACAAGCAGTTTCTCACATGCTCCCACAGGCGTGGGCCCCGCTGGTGCTGTAGCCCTTGGATGACTGTCTCTCTGGTCCTCCAACTGTACATCCACACCTTCCTCACCTCCCCAATTCCCCTCCCATTCTGTGAGCTCTGAGGTCATTAGTACCCCCGACATCCTTATAAGACTTGTAATAGCTGTTTTCCTGTTTGAACTCTGATGCAGACTTGCCATTTTAGGTTTGACTTTGGGTAAGAAAAACAAACAAACAAACAACTTTATTAAGTGCTTAGGGATGAAGAGATCTGCTACCATTTACTAGAGTCTCCAACGCTTTAAGACAGCAGCTGTGTCCACTGTGGAGGAAAGCATGAACTTGGCCATCAGACAAACTGGCTTCATCAATTAATAACCATGCCATCCTTATTCATTCTTATTTATTCTCTCAGAGCCTCGTTGCCTCTCTATAAAGTGTGAAAGTGATCATGCCTTCCTCATATGATTGTTTTAAGGGTTAAATAACATAATTCATTTATTATTTAGACAGTACCTGGCACAATGTTTAAACAAAAACTAAAGTCAGATTTTTTTTTTCCTCATCTGAAATTTTCTGGGCATATTACAAAAATAATTTAAAAACCTATGCTTAACCTATGGATGCTAGGTTAAAAAATTATTAGAAGATCTTTCAAAATGAAGAGTTAAAACTGATAAGGGAATTCCCAGCCAGATGGCTCAGTTTGTTGGAGCATCATCCCGTGCACCAAAAGGCTGTGGGTTTGTTTCCTTGTTAGGCACATACCTGGGTTGCAAGTTCCCTCCCTAGTTGGGGCTTATACCTGATCAAAGTTTCTCTCTCATGTGGATGTTTCTCTCTCTGTCCCTCTGTCTTAAAAATCAATAAAAACATATCTTTGGGTGAGGATTTAAAAAAACCTACAAAAAACACTGAGAGAGGAATGAGGAAAATCCATGCATGCATACAGACAGAGGAAACTGAGCACTGAAGCTCCTGGCTGCTCCAAAGATATCTTATGGGACCTAGAAATTTTATTTTAATAGCATGCTGGGATGCAGGGCTACATAGAGGACAGGGTGCAAAAGCAGGCAGGTGAATATTTGGAAGCCAACATTGAAGCCAGAGTCCCAAAGGGAAGCCCCACAAAGAGGAAAAGTAGGGAACCTTGATGGTCTCTACCTTTCCACTAAATAAAATGAGAAACAACAAAATAACTTCTTAAGAATGTGTAACAGAAGCCAGCTCCCACACCAGTTTGGAGCTCAAACTTACCCTATCTGCATGGCTCCCCCAAAATCCCAAGCCAAGAAGGTGAAGTTGCACCAGGCTGGTAGTAGCCCATCCCCCAGGTACCCACCAAGGCAAGCATAAATCCTATTTAGAGAAACCACCAACAGCTCAGGCATCACAGCATTCCTACAAATGACATTCCAAGAACTCTGAATTCACAATATAAATAATTATTTTTAAAAAATAAAAAGGAAACCAGACCCAACAAGTTAAGAGTTAGCTGAGACAGCCTGCTGAGGAATCAGGTCTCCAGAGGTTTCAGATATTGAAGTTAGTGTTTCTAGAACATACATGTTTTACATCTTTGAAGAAAGATATGGAGAAATGAGAATTATGCATAAAGAAGAGACCACCACTGACAAGGTAGATTTAAACAGAAGCGTATTGTATGCCCACTCACTGAACACACATGAAACAATAAAAGTCAGGTTCAGTGAATGTGCTGAGCAGCAGGTTGGGATCGGGCAGAGCACTAGTGTACTGGAAGGAGATGAAGAACTGCACAGACTGCACTCGGGAGAGACAACATAAATAGGAAATAGCACAGACAGGTTAGCAAAACAAAACGGAAAGACCCAAGGTTGAGGTTCCCGAAGGAGGAAAAGGGGATGAGGCAGAAGGTATTCGTTAAGAATTTTCCAAAAGTGACCTGACAGGATGTGATATTCCAGAGATTCTGGAATGAGCCTCAACTAAAATAAATACAGAGAAATAAATACAAAGAAATCCTCACCAAGACACGGCATAATAAAATCTCACATCATCAAACATGAAGAGACGCTCTTAAAAACAGCAAGAGAAAAGATAGATTACCTGCAAAGAACTACACAGACTGAGAACAACTGCTCCACATCATGATTTCTGGGAAAAAAACAGTTACCACAGACCAGCCAGCTGCTGTCTTTATTCTCTGGCGACCAACCAGACTGGCCTGCAGTGAGCTCAGGTGAGCCTCGGCATACACCATAGGGATGAAATGCAAATGGTTTATCTCAGGTGAGCGAGATTATGTCCAGCTTGATATCTTCCCCAGAAGTCTGACCTAAAAGGATTCTACCAATGGAATCTCTTGCCCTCTGGTTTTCCCTCAGGCTTGGCCAATGAGGACCCCACAAGGACCTGGAGGGAGGGAAGAGAGTAAGGTCAGCATTGTTAAAGTCACAGGCTACACAATGATATATCTGTCAATCAGGGAACACATATACAAAGGAGGTCCCATAGCTTACAATGGAGCTGAAAAATTCCTATTGCCTAGGGACTTTGTAGCTGTCTAAAGTCATAGGGCAACACATGACTCATGTGTTTGCCAGTAGCATAAAAGTATGGTACATTCCATTACATACAGTACACAGTGCTTGATAATGGATGATTATACTTCTGGTTTATGTATTTGCTGTACTACATATTTCATTGTTATTTTATTTTTTAAATTACTTTTATTGTTAAAGTATTTCAGATGTCCTCTTTGTGTTGTTTTTTTTTCTTTTTCCAATTGATCTCCTCTTCCCAGAACCAGCCCCTCTCAGGCCTTTACCACTCTATTGTCTGAGTCCATGGGCTAGGCATATATGCATATAAATTCTCCCCTAATTGCTCCCTATCCATTCCCCGACCCCCACCTTCCCACTGTCACTGATATTTTAGAGTCTACTCTTTCTCCTTTGAAAAAACGTTTGCTGTAGAAGTGTTTTGCTGGCAGCAGCCTCATACATCTCAAGACTATTGTAAACCTTGATTGCATCATTTTTCTCTTGTGCTTAATTTAATCTTGTGTTTTTTTGTGCAGTAACATGTTGTACAGTATGTAGCCTGGGAGCCAGAGGCTCCACCATATGGCCTGGGTGTGCAGTTGCTTTAACATCTAGTTTTGTGTAAGTGCACTCTGTGATGTTGATGAAACTGACAAGTGACACATTTCTCAGGACGGTATTTCCCTGGGCTCCCTGTCAGGTCCCCTGGGACGGGCTGCAACCTAAGGTGCCAGTTCCTCACAAGGAGGCCTTCTCTCCATGACTCTCTCCTGCAGCATCCCCATTACGACTTCCTCCCTTTGTCTCTTCCTGCATGCTCTCTGCTGGGTCCCTACACCTTTCCCACACATTCGTAAAGAAACTCTCTGTGAATTACCCTAACTTGGGCATGCCACCTGCTTCCTGTGGGGACCCTGCCCGAAACTCTTTCCAGCTTGTCCAGGACTCTGTGGAAACTCTCAGAGAGTAAGAACACACATCCCCTTGCTTTAATTCTCTTACCAAGTGCTGTGCTCAAGGGAGAAATATTGGGTAAAGGATGGGGTAGTCCCAATGTGAAAAAACCCTATGTCTATGGTTCCCTTAGGGCTTGCCGCATGGCATTGGGGCAAGTGTGAGGAATGACTGAGAGTGTTTCATGGGACACAGGAAGGCCAGCGTAGACCCGGAGCAGCTAACTTTATATCCCTAAAGTGGACACGTGCCATGTGGCTAGTGAGGGAAACCACTTTTACAGATGACCTCAAAATTCCTTTCTCTCCTCATCTCTCCTGGAGCCCATTGTCATGTCCCCTCCAGGAAGTCTCATTACTCAAAGTTGTTCAAAGCAAACATCACCTTTCCCCTTTAGTTTCTACTCTTCTGGTGAAATTGCAAAGGTACCTGCTGTAAGGACAGGAAAAAGGCCTTTCTTTATCTTTGCGGTGGGTGGCCTTCCGCAATTTATGAGAAACACCTGGCAATTAAACCCCAAGTTTTTAGCTCCTCTGATTCAAACAGCTCAGCAGGACCAAAATAAGCTATCTCCAGGCTGCATTCTTCCAACCCCCTCCTCCTACCTACTGTTTTCACAACTGAGGGAAAGTTAGCACCAAGGACTCTCTAGTTAGAAAATTCCCTTCCCTCGGTCCCTTCAAACAAGCCTCTTTTGAACTCTTCACAACCTTTGCCTTAAGCTGTAGCCTGGCTCGGGGCAACATACTGATGAGACACCCCTTTAGGACATCTGCCAGGCTGTCTCCTGGGAAGCAAACAAAATGTAACTTTTCAAGACAACCCCAGATACCTGCTCATTCTCAATAGAATTCCCCTCCCTTCACTGTCGCTTAGCAAAAAGCCTCTGCTTTATAAAGAGTAGGGGATCCTTTATTTCCTGCAATACACAGGCTCTTTCCTCCCTTGGAAAAGAAACTAAATTTCTTTCCGGCCTCTCTCTCTCTTCTCTCATTGGTGAATTCTTCCTCAGCTCACATCACTGGCCAAACCCTAACGCCTTCCTCGCCTTCCTCGCTGGATCCTTCATTCTGTGCCTGTTTCATGGGGAGGGAGCTCCAGCCACTGACTGCTCCAGCTTCCAGCATCCAAGGCTTGAGCTGCGGCTCTGCCCCGCCCTCTAGTGGCAAAGACGTGCCAGAGCAGCAGCTGCTCTGCCTTTCAGCTGCAGAGGCTCCCCGGGAGGAAAGGCTCAACCCTCGAGGTTTCTCCTGTAGGGCTCTGCTAGAGTTCCTGCTTGATGCGGCTTCCTTGCAGAAGAGGACAGTTTTAATGGACTGCAGTTGACTTGGATCCTAGTTTAAGCCAAAGTAGGACATCCTGCTGCACAGAACATGCCACGTTGGAGTAACAGTTGTGGGACCCGGCCCCTTGCCATGAGCCTTCCCTTCTGCACACTGTAGGAAGGATTGCTGGATATCAGAGAAGTGTGGCAGGGCCAGATCCCCATCTTCACCACCGCCTCGATCTCTATCCTCTCACACTGTGCCCTGATGGGAAATGTATCAGCCAGAGAAGGAGAAAGAACGAGAGAGAGGGAGAGGGAGAGGGAGAGGGAGAGGGAGAGGGAGAGAGAGAGAGAGAGAGAGAGAGAGAGAGAGAGAGAGAGAGAGAGAGAGAGAGAGAGAGATGGATTCAGGATTCAACCTTCCTTGGCCTTTTTGCTCTATCCAGGCTCTCAGCGGGTTGGATGGCGCCCACCCACTGGGACAGGGCAATCTGCTTTATTCAGGCCACCAAGTCAAATGCTTATCTCTCCTGGAAGCATCCTCACAGGCACTCAGAAATAACGTTTCACCAGATTACTTGGGCATCCGTCCCATGGCCCTCGCAAGTTGACATACCAAGTTAACCATCACAGGAGAAAGTTATCTGAAAGACTAAGTAACATGACAAAGGCAAGCAATGTGTTAGCCAAATAATAAGAGGAGATAACTGGTAGCAAAAGAAAGTCTTATAGATGCTCTAAGATGAAGAACTCCAAATTGCTGTCATTACATATTCTCTATAAGAAAGCTCAGTGGCGCTGCCACCCACAGTCCAGGATGAAGCAAGAGGGAGCTTGGGAAGCTGAGCATCTCCCCCTGCTGTTCAGAGGCGAGGCTGGGGCGCCCAGGGGAGGGCAGAGCAGTACACAGAGCATCCTGAAGGGAGGACCTGACCAATGCCTAGCTGAGGGCGAGCTCTAGAAACAAAAAGGTGATTCATGAGAACATTCAAAATAAATATTGTGCAGCATCCCCAACGCTATTCATTTTTATTTTAACGTAATTTTATTTGTGATAACAGATTTTTCCTACAAAATACTGAAGGTGGAAGGAAAAGCTACCCAGAAGTTTCAATTCATTCCTGGGGCTCAAGAGAAGAAAATGGTGATGCCCATATTCTAAATGGGAATTTTTTTTTGTTTCCCCTATGAAATATGACCAGGTCCCATAACTGTTACTCCAAAGGCTTCTGCCTTGGCTTCACATGACAATAAAGAGCATTTTCAAACATGAAATCAGAATGAATGAAGGAGCAGCTGGGCATTTGTGTTTTTCAGAAGCTCCCCAGTGAGGGTGTAGCCAGGATGGAGAACTCCTTGTTAAGCACGTAGCACTCCAGCACACCATGGGATGAATTCACAGGGTGGAGAGATATCTAAGTATACAGGTCTGCCCAGCATTTAGTCCTTACAACTTTCTTTCAACCTCACCTCTAGAGAAAGTGCTTGAAAACTGATGTGGTCTGCTCTGCCCTCTAGTGGTGGTCAAGTTGCAGAACACCTTCAAAGACAGAAACCCATCCTATCTAATAAAAGAGTAATATGCAAATTAATCATCACTCTTCTACACCTACAGCCTCACTCATCAGCCAATCAGGAGTGAGTATGCAAATTAAACCAACCAAGATGGCTGCAGCCACCGAGTGAGCAGGAGGCTTGGGTTTTAATGGCAATGAAGGAAGCCAAGCTTTCCACACAATCTGCCTGGCCCAGGCCTCCACTCAAGGCTACAAAGTTTCAATTATAGAAGACAAATAAATCCCCACAAAAATGGTGGCAGCCACGGAGCTGGAGAAAGCAGGAAGCTTGAGCTGCCCCAAGCTATGAGGGAAGCCAACCTTCCGCAGCCCTGGCCCTGCCTTAGCCTAGCTCAAGGCTATAAAATTTCAATTATAGAAGATAAATAAATTCCAGATACCAGGGCCGCTGCTTGGGTTGCTGGGGGGGGGGGGCGCACATGGCCAGCCTTCAAACCACCACAGGTCCCTTGCCCAGGCCACCCCATGCCCCATGCCCCACACCCCAAGGGAACCCCCACCCTGATCCAGGACACCCTTCAGGGCAAACCAGCTGGCCCCCACCCATGCACCAGGCCTCTATCCTATCTAATAAAAGAGTAATATGCAAATTGACCATCACTCCAACACACAAGATGGCTGCTCCCATGTGGCCAAAGATGGCTGTCCCCATGTGGACACAAGATGGCCACCACAAGATGGCCAGCAGGGGAGGGGATTTGGGAGGGACCAGGCCTGCAAGAGAGGACAGTTGAATGTGATCAAGCCTGCAGGGGAGGGCAATTAGGGGTGATCAGGCTGGCATGGGAAGAAAGTTGGGGGCAACCAGGCCTCAGGGAAGGGCAGTTGGGAGGGACTTAGGCCTGTAGGCGAGAGCAGTTGGGGGGGACCACGCCTGCAGGAGAGGCAGTTAGGGCAACCAGGACTGCAGGGGAGGGCAGTTAGGGTCAAACAGGCTGACAGGGGAGCAGTTAGGCATCAATCAGGTTGGCAGGGGAGTGGATAGAGGGTGATCAGGCTGGCAGGCAAAAGCAGTTAGGGGCAATCAGGAAGGCAGGCAAATGAGCAGTTGGGAGCTAGGAGTCCTGGATTGTGAGAGGGATGTCTGACTTCCCGTTTACGCCCGATCCCATAGGCAGTTAGACATTCCTCAAGACATCCCTTGGAGAGGGTGCAGACTAGGCTGAAACACACCCTTGTCATGAATTTCATGCAATGGGCCTCTAGTTACTATGTAAAACCTCTCCAGAATGGTACTAGATGCCAGCCTATAAAATAACCTGAGTACTACACACCCAGGTGTTTTCTCAGCCTTCTTTTGCTGCTTTCTAGGACAGGTTTGTGAACCTTTGTCCAAGGGTCTGTAGTCATATTCAGCAGGAAGGCTTCCAAGGAAGGGAGTCAGTGTGTTTAAGAACAGATTGCTCACCACACTAAATGTTAGGGTGCCAGCAGCACCTTGGAGGCCACTCTAGATGTTTTCTTCCTCTTGTACTCCAGATGTTTCCTCATATGTATGGGACATCTATTGCAGAGCAAGCTTGGCAAGGCTCTGGGTGTTAAAGTCCCTCCATGTAAATCCTGTATAATAAAAGCTTAACATGCAAATTGACCAAAGAGCAGAACAACCAGTGGAATGACTAGTTGCTATGATGCACACTGACCACCAGGGGGCAGGTGCTCAATGCAGGAGCTGTCCCCTGGTGGTCAGTGTGTTCCCACAGCAGGAACATTGCTTAGCCAGAAGCTGGGCTCAAGGCTGGCAAGTGCAGGGGCAGTGACAGGAGCCTCTCTTGTCTCCGCTGCAGGCAGGTAATAAGGAGTGAGGTATACTGGATTGCAAGAGGATGCAAGCCGGGCTGAGGGACCCCCTGCTCCCCAGTGTATGGATTCTGTGCACTGGACCTCTAGTATTCACATAATATTCCACAATAACAATGCAATGTAGCCCAATTCAAATGATGCAGTATGCACTGGAAGTGTGTCATCAAGCCTTATCAAGCTAAAGAAAGTTACTTTTGTTTCTGAGTTTTGTTGTTCTTGACAGTGTTGGTGGTAAGTTTTTTATTTTAAAAATGTACTTTTATTGGTTTCAGAGAGGAAGGGAGAGAGAGAAATAGAAACATCAATGATGAGAGAGAAGCATTGACTGGCTGCCTCCTGCATGTCTCCTACTGAGTCTTGAGCTCACAATCCAGGCATGTGCCCTTGACAAGAAATGAACCTAGGACCTTTCAGTTCACAGACCGACACTCTATTCACTAAGCCAAACCAGTCGATTTTTTTTAAAATAAGAAAGCTGTTGCTGGGGTTTTGAGGAGGAGGTCTAGAAGATCACTGAAGCCAGCAGTTGGATGGAAATGACCACAAAGAGTCTGGCAATAAGAGAAAGGGCATTCTGATTCTGATTGGACCTTTTTTTTTTTTTTGGTAGGAGTTATATAGAAGATGAAGGACAGAAGGGGGATGGATAGAAGCATCTGCAAAGAGAGTATGTCCACTGCCTGCTCCTACAAACTGAATTTTTATCAGCAAATTGCAAAGACTTTCTCCAAATTGCAGGCACATTTTTGAGTCCCCACAATGCTTTTGAGGAGGCAATTTGTCTTCAGTCTCTTTTACTAAATGATGATGTTTAAGAACATCTTGTAATTAGGTCAAAGGAAAACAGTGTTATTCTATGAGCTGAGGATAGGCTGCAAGTCTGAGTTCTAATGAACCCGGTGGCTGATACACTAACGCCAAGTGTCTGTTGACATTAAAGCGATTCCACAGGAACATTTTTGCATCGGCCTCTTTAGTACATCAGGGTAGTTGGGTGGCCATTCAGGCCCTAATGCAGTCTGATGAGATGTGTACCCCTCACCTGGCTTCTCACCTGGAACCCACTTGGGAGAAAATAAAGATTTTCCCATCCAGTGTGCACAACGAGGCCTGGAAGTGGAGCAGGCATTTGTAACAAGGACACAGCAAGGCCTAGGAGAGACAGCTCTGCGTTCACCACCAGAGCCCAGAAGGCCCGATCAGAACAGGCTGCCTGGGGCTCTGCCACACTCTGTTGGCTTTCTTCAGGGCTAAGGCTTGGAAGGAAATGCTGATTGTGAAAAACATTGCCTTGGGGACCTCAGGGTCCAGCTCCAGGTTGATTAAAATATTATGACAGGTATAAAGTCTCTTTTCAATAGAACTCCACAATCCTGTGAAAAGTGTCAAAGGTTAATCAATGGGAAAAAGGGGACTTTCTCTTGCTCATAAAAGTTAAGGCTGGAGTAGAAAATTAGCCATAGTTGCTTCAGTGTGGCAGAGATGCTACATATTCCTGCCGCCCAAATGAATCAGTGGACTTTTTCTTTTAGTTAAATTTCTGAGGCAACATCCTCAGTCTGTTCTTCATAACACATTAATCTCTCGCGCTCTCTCTTTCTCTCTCTCCTCTTTTAGTCTTCCCAGCAGAGTGTGTTTCCTTTATGATTTTTTTTGTTTTGTTTTTAAAGCACTCATACCTTTATTATGACATAGAGCATTAATTTAATACATTAACTCAATTTAATATATTAACTCAATTTTATAGTAAAAAAACATTTTATGTACAATTGTAAAGAAACCACTTCAGAGATGACTCCAATGTAAAAGTGGGTTGTCTTTTAAAAGTTCACTGAGTTCATAAATTGGAAACTATGCTAGCCCCTTTCAACGAAGCAGTAACTGCACTATACATTTGTAAATATGTTTCTTTATGTAGGAGGCCGGTTAAGGATAGAAAGGATCAGTTGTCTAAGTGAAGGGAACAGGCTGTATTTAAGAACTTGAATCCTTTTGCCACAGCTTGGGAGTTTGGGAGATTCTAATGCATTGAGTTGTCTGAAGCCCATTTAAGAATCTCAAGAGATCTTCCACCTTCTGCCTACTCTTTAATCTCGTTGTGAGATAGGAGAAGGTCAAAGACAGTTATTTTCCATTTTAAAATGTGGGTCATTGAGGATAAAATTCTGAACAGCGTGGCCCTGAGCGAAATTGTGAAATAGGTATTTGGTGTCTGTCTTCACTTTTTAGCTTTTGGCCTTTCACATACCTTTATTCCTTCTTTTCTTTCTTTCTCTTTCTTCTCTCTCTCTCTCTCTCTCTCTCTCTCTCTCTCTCTCTCTCT
>PVJN01038919.1:0-20071 GCA_004026805.1 Lasiurus borealis
ATCACATGTTCAATTCCTGGTTAAGGGAATGTACTTGGGTTGCAGGTTAGATCTCTAGCCTCTGTTGAGGCATGTGTAGGAGGCAATCAATTAATGTGTCTCTCTCAAATTGATGTTTTTTTCTCTCTCTTCTCCCCCACTCCCTTTCTTCAATTCTCTAAAAAAAAAAAAAAAAAAAAATCAAGGGAAAAAATATCCCTGGACCCAGTAAGTGTGGCTCAGTGTTTGAAGATCGATCGGCCTATAAACCAGGAGGTCACAGTTTGATTCCCCATCAGGCCACATGCCTAGGTTTGGGGACTCAATCCCCAGTGAGGAGCGTGCAGGAGGCAGCCAATCAGTGATTCTCTCTCATCACTGATATTTCTATTTTTCCCTCTCCCTTCCTCTCTGAAATCAACAAAAATAATTTTTTAAAAATATCCTTGGGTGGGATTAACAACAACCACAAAGTGCCAACACAACTGTTGTAAAGTGAACACATTCATGTTACCAGCCCCCAGGTGGGAACAGAATGTTGCCAGCAAATCCCACCCCAGCATGCCTATGCCCCTTTCCCAATACTACTCACCCAACCATTGATTAGTTTTTGTCCATTTTTATACTTTATGTGTCCATACTTACACATATATCTGTATCTGGCTTCTCTCACTCAATAGCATGTTTGTAGAGTCATCTATGGTTGTATGCAGCTGCACTTTGTTTCATTGCTTTATAGTATTCATTGTGTGAACATATCATGATTTAAACATTTACCATGGATGGGCATTGCACTTTTTTAATGTTGCTGGATATTTTATCACCAATTCATTTAGATTCCCCTGGGTCCTTTAAAATGACTGAAAATTATGTTTAAAACATCAACATTATACACATTTGAAATGACATCTTTTGCCACCATTTAAACATAGGATGAAAAATTTAAACTGTCGCCTTAACAGTGTGGGAGGAGGTACTTGGAAAAGCTCTGCTGTAGGCCATTGCTTCTGAATGAACGAGCATGCAGCTAGGGATTCTGATTTGTTGGGTGTGCTGTGGGGCCAGGCTCTCGGGGACACTGATGGTGCTGGTCTGAGGGTCACCTTTAGGGTCTGTACACATGGCAAACACATTCAGGCGGTACAGGCAGATTCCCAAAGAGATGAAAAGGGTAACTACAGCTTTTCAGCTTTTCAGGCCTCTCTCCACCAACAGGTGGGGCAGCTTGACCTCATAATAGCTGTATACATCAAATCCCTGTCCAACTCCTGGATGCCACCCAGACCATCCTGGCTGAATTATCTGATGTCCCTTATCCCACCTGGTGGTAGAACTACCATGTCTGCCATCAGGGAGTCTTTCACAGGGTGTAGGCCTGTCATGGTTCTCTATTGCTGGCTATGAAATCACCCCAAAACTTTGTGGCTTAACATCAACAGCAGTCACTCTATTACCTCCGAGTGTCTACACGGAGGGCTCTACTGGGTGCTTCTGGTTCCAGTTGCTCTTGTGCTTGCATGCAGGTAATGGCTGGAGCTGAAGGGCAGGCCAGGGTGTGTGTGTGTGTGTGTGTGTGTGGCAGTTGGTAACTGGCCAAGCATCCCTCTGCCTTTGGCCTCAGGGTGCACTGTGGGATGTCTGCTTGGGCTGGTTAGGGCTTCCTCATGGCCTGGCCCCGAGGCACGCATGCTGCTTACTGTGGCTCAGGGTTCCACCAGGAGGGTCCCGAGCCACCTGCGGAAGCTGCTTGCCTTTTCTGACCTAGCCTTGAAAGTCACTTGGCAAAAGTCACTGGCATGATTCCTGCCACACTCTTGGTTACAAACAGACCCACTCAAATTCAAGGAGGTGTGGACTGAAGACACCGTTGGATGAGTGCCAAGATTCTGGAACAACTTATGGAACTGGAGGTGCTGTTGCAACATCTATAGGAAATCCATCAGCCAGAAGGACCCAAACTCAACTTTTGAGGACAAGGCCTCCGCACAGCACTGCTGATCTCTTCCTCTACCTGCAGGCCACCCATGTCTCAAACACTTCGGCTGCTTGTGGGCTGGAGCCCATGTGAGTGTGTGATCCCTCTCTCCTAGTCAAAGGCACTCCGAGCACAACTTAACTCTGCCTCCAGGAGCTGAGACCATTGGGCTTGTACCGCCCTGGCATCCTGAGAACTCCGGGGTCCAGTCAGCTATACACTGTCTTCAAGTTCTGAAAACTACTAGAAAAAGTTCTGTCCTGGCCGGTTTGGCTCAGTGGATAGAGCACCGAAGACTGTGGACTGAAGGGTCCCAGGTTCAATTCTAGTCAAGGGCACATGCCTGGGTTGCAGGCTCAATTTCCAGTGGGGCCATGCAGGAGGCAGCTGATCAATGATTCTCTCTATCATTGGTGTTCTACCTCTCTCTTTCTCTCTCTCTCCTTCCCTCCCTTCTCAAAAATCAATAAAAATACATTTAAAAAGAAAAAGGAAAAGTTCCTCCGTCAGATCTACCTAGTGCTGCTGCTCTGCTACAGTAATGTACCACTGAGGGGAGACCCACGGGGACCACAGGGGAGTTCTGGTCCCTGAGAGGGCTCCTCGCCACCCCTCTCAGGCCCCCTGGTTCAGCCCCAGTCCCCTTGACCCACCTCCTATTTCAAGGACCTCATTGGTCCCTCCAGAGAGGCCCTCTGCTCATCTTGGAACTGGAATCTCATCATAGGGCTGAGTGGTGAACTTAACCTTTGAGGCTGGAACTGAGTCTCCCAAATTAAAGCCAACTACCTCAAAACTGTATGATCCTGCCCACTCCAGCTCTCTGAAAAATGGGGTAGTTCCCTAAATTCAACTCTGATCCTCAAGGACCCCTGCACTTGTGCAGTGTATAAAATTGTTTTATTCTGAGAATTTTTCAACCCTGAGGGAATAATATATCAGCAACATCTATCTGCCAAACATATGTAATTTTATTATTTTGCCAAAAGTGCCTCATCTTTTTTTTTTTTTAAATATAGTTTCAGTGATTTCAGAGGGGAAGAGAGAGGGAGAGAGAGAACCATTGATTGGCTGCCTCCTGCACACTCCCCTACTGGGGATTGAGCCTGCAACCCAGGCTCATGCTATGACAGGGAATCCAACCATGACCTCCTGGGTTCATAGGTTGATGCTCAACCACTGAGCCACACCAGCCAGGCAACTCAGATCTTTTTAGTAGAAACAGTGTTACTGCCTTGGTTACTCGCTGGTTCAGAGTAACAGGCTGCCGCTGGAAGAGGGAGAATTCTAAAGAAACCACCAGTAGGAGGTGTCTTACAGCAGGAACAATGGCAGGGTTAGAACAGTATTTCCCAAGCCATAAGGAAATCATCGATTCCCACCGAGATTGGCAATCATGATTAAAGCCTTAGGCAGATGGTGGACGTGGGTGCAGTGACACAGTGACACAGTGACACAACACTTGGAACTTTGTAATCATTGCGCCGTCAATGGCGGGGTCAGGCTGTCCTCACCCTGACCCAGGGGACATGTCTAGCCTCACTGGTGCATCAGCGAGATGTCCGAGGGGTCCTGATGGGGTGCCAGTGAAGTCTCCTACTGCTTTCGATATATTCCTCCCTGAACTGCCTCAGGAGCACACGGGAGAGGAGAGGGGAGGGAGAGGAGAGAGAGGAGGGGGGGGGAGAGGGGAAGAAGGGAAAGAGAGGGGAGGGAGAGCAGGCCAACGCCAGCAAAGCAGCAGCCAGACACACCCAGAGGTGGTGAGTTTTGCCAGTTTCATCATGACATATCTAAGTCATGACCACATGTGGTGTGTGGTCCTACAGTGGATCTTTGTTTGCATAGTTCAGCACTAGAGGGCATTTTGGGGTCAACTGAGGAAATCTGGACATGAGGAAAGTGAGGCTAACATTTATAGGAGGGAAAAGTGGAAACCCTGGAGCAACAGCAGTATATTTTTGGCATGTTACTGTATATATACATATGTGTGTGTGTGTATAGATATGTCAAAATTAAATTACACTGCTACATATTTATATGTATAACTTAGATCACCTTCTGCATATATGGGTTAAAGACAATGAACATTAGTTTGCAGTTGCTCCCTACATATATGTTCAGAAGAATAAGAATGTGAACTAAGATGTCACAAAATTACTGCACTGGTGATCTCTGGATGGTGGTGAGCTTTGTATTTACTGGTTCTGCTTATCTATATTTCATTTCCTGTTTGTGTGTGTATAGAAATACAAAAATACAATTTTACAGCAACCCAGACATTTTCCTGTAATAAATCGGTGGTACAAACAAGAAAAAAAATACAGTGTTACAGATAAATAAAACATCCTCCCTTTCTAGAAAGAAGCACATTTAGAAAGCATGTTTGCTGACAGGGTTTTGTCTGTTTTATTTTGTTCTGAAGAAGAGTGTGTATTGATTACTCAGCAACAGTAATCAAGCTGGAGCCAGTCTTTAATCCACACCCCCTTTGATTCTCTCTCACATTATTTCAAAATTTTGTCCTTTGAAACTATCTCAAATCTACCACGAAGTGGTAGGTGTAGGTCTGGCACAAAGAGCTTCTTTCCCCGTAACATTTAATTCATTCCCAGCTTGCTATGTCATTAACGGCACACAAAATTCTTCAATGTGGATTTCTGCAGATGAGGACATTTTGCTACAGGACTACGTACGACACAGCCCACAGAATCGGGATAACCACGTGGGCTCAGTAACCGCCCGCGCAGGAAAGGGTTAAAGCGCGGCCTCTCCTGGGAAAGCGGGTTTTCAGGTTGGCTCTGGGCAGGCAGGTGGGAGCTTCAACCTCGGAGTCTCCTAACTGGTCCGGAGGGAGGCTCGCCGTGCTTAGCGGGCTGAGGGCGCCCCCTGCCTCCGCCGCCACTGCCTTCCCTCTGAGCGGCCCGGGCAGAGGTGCCTCCCCCGCCAGCCCCAGGGGAACCCGAGGGCGCGGAGCCCAGTGCGCTTTCCTGGACGACATCGCAGGTGCTGCTACATTTTTGTGGCAGAGGAGAGGGGACACTGTGGCTCCTCGGGGAAGGGACAGGACCCAGGAACCTGCTAGGGATTCTCCCGGTCCCTGCTTGTGCCTTTTACCGCTCATGCCCCCCTTCTGCACCCCTCTGCACCCCGCAGCAAGTCCGCCGAGGGCTACTTCTGTTCTCTGCGTCCCAGGAGTCCTGCACATGTGTGAACACGGGTGGTCTTGGATCACACACACAGCTCCACACACAGAGGGAGTGCTGGGAGGCGCCTGAGGAGTCAGCCCTGGCTCCTGCATCAGTGGGGGCCGGGGCGGGGGGGGGCTGACAGGAAGTTACCCACAGGAGGACACAGCCCTGCGCTGCGTGGCACTGTTACCTGTGGCGCTGAGACCCACGCTCCAGTGCCCACCTCGGCAGCACATGTACTCACATTGGAACGGACCAGAGAAGACGCGCGTGGCCCCTGCGCAAAGATGACACGCAAATTCGTGAAGTGTTCCTTTTTATGGGGGGGCGGGGGAGTTGGCTCAGCAGATCCCCCCGGTGCTGTCTTTGGTTGTCCCCACTTCATTCGGGCTGGAGAACAGGTCCCCACAAGCGTGTTTGAAGCGGGTCCAAGACAATGAACGTTCGTTTGCAGTTGCTCCCTGCTCCCAGAGGAGATGGGGCCACATTTCCCAAAGAGGGGCCTTACGTATTTCCCTTTCTGGCGCATTTTTTGCTTTAATCTTTCCATCACAGCTTACTTTCAGTACTTTTGGGTATCCATTTCAGGTGTATAGCATAGTGGTTAGACAATCATATACTTTAAATAGTGTTCACCCAACTCCGACATTCCTAGTACCCACCCGGCCCCATACATGGTTATCACAATGTTGTGTACTGTATTTCCCATGCTGTACTTTACATCCCCAGGAATACTTTGTAACTCTCAGTAGGTTCTTCTTAATCCCTTCCCCTTTTCACCCAGACCCTCCGCCCGGCAGGCCCCCACTCTGGCAAACGTCAGTCTGCTCTCTGTGAGTCTGTTTCTATTTTGTCCTTTAGATTCTACATATAGTGAAATCATATGGTATTTGTCTTTCTCTCACTGACATTTCACTAAACGTAATACCCTCTAGGCTTATCCATGTGTTTCTATGGTTGAGTGATATTCCATTGCACATATGTACCACTGCTCTTTTATCCACTCATCTACCGAAGGGCCCTTGGCTATTGTAAATGGTGCTGAAGTGCACATAGGGGTACATATATTCTTTTCCAATTAGTGTTTTGTGTTTCTTCAGATTCATGTGAAGGAGTGGAATCACTGGGTCATCATGCAGCTCCGTTTTTAATTTTATTTACTTTCTTTTTAGGAAATTCCAAAACGTTTTCATGGTGGCTGCACTGGTCTGCATTCCACCAGCAGAGTGTGAGGGTTCCCTTCTCTCCACACCCTTCCCAGCACCTGTCATTAGGTGAACAGCAACAACAAAAAATCTGCATTGCTCTCACCTCCACATGGAAGGAACAGAGTTTAGATCCATTCCCAGGGCTGGATCAATGTTTTAGAATCTAAACCAGAGGGGAAAGAAAATAAAAACCATCCCAGTTTTTCAGTCCCACCTTTCTAACTGCACTCTAGGCAGCCATGATGTTAACCCTGTAAATTCAGAATTTACCTCAAGAGATTTGAGTAACTTGCAATGAGGAAAAGAAATAGGAATATTTTGCCCAGCCAGCATGGCTCAGTGGTAGAGCATTGACCTATGAACCAGGAAGTCACAGTTCAATTCAGGCACATGCCCAGGTTTCAGGCTCAACCAGATCAACAATTCTCTCTCATCATTTCTATCTCTCTCCTTTCCTCTGGGAAATCAATAAACATATATTTTTAAAAAGAAAGGAACAGGGAGATTTATAATGCAATGTGATCTGTCAATTATACCTCAAAGAAAAAGAAATATTTGAAAAACTGCTTCATACTGTAAGGCCGTTTTATCTGGATGGATAGATAGATAGATAGATAGATAGATAGATAGATAGATTAGTGGTCCGGTGCATGAAATTTGTGCACCACGGGGTGAGAGAGGTTCCTCAGCTGGGCTGCAATCACTCACAGTCCGGGACCCCTTGGAGAATGTCCGCCTGCCAGCTTAGGCCCAATCCGGGGGTCTGGCCTAAGCTGGAAGTTGGATATCCCTCTCTCAGTCTCCCTAGCTCCTTACTGCCCTGCCTGCTTGCTGCTCCTTACCACTTGGCTCACTGCTCCTTAGCGCTTCGTGGAGGCAGGAGTGGCTCCCGCCACCACCGCTGCGCTAGCAGCCATGAGCCCAGCTTCTGGCTGAGCGTCTGCCCCTGGTGGTCAGTGCACATCATACTGACCAGTCGTTCTGGTCATTCCACCATAACAGTTGCTCAGGCTTTTATTATATAGACTAGAGGCCCAGTGCACAAAATCTGTGCATTGCTAGGGTCCCTAGCAGCTGCTGGCTGCAGACTGCTGGCCAGGCACCCTATCCCTTCCCCCAGCCACCTGCCGCCATCTGGGCCTCCCTCCCTTCCCCCAGGCCGACCCTGGTTGAACTGTCCTAGTGGAGGGGAGAATTTGCATACCATGCATTTATTATATAGGATGTTTGTTTTCTGTATATTTTGAACACTTACAAGTCCTTTCTGCCTGGAGAGAGACTGCCCTCCCCGGGCTAGTCCATTTCTAGAACCCAGCCTCAGTGTACCTTTGATATGCAAATGGCCCACTCCAGAGTGGGGCCTCCATACCTGGCTTCTGACCCCCAGGAGGTTGTATTCTTCTGTCCTAACCATCCAAAAGCCAGGTGCCAAGCAATTGAGGACTCCCAGAGTACAAAGGCCCTCCCTCCGCCCAAAAAAGTTATTCAGCCTGCCCAGTCCTAACTGTTTACCCTGCCCTGCCTTTCCCGAAGAACCCCCAATAAAGGTCATGCCCTAACCCTTCCCCTTGGTCCTGCCTCCTGCCCCCTGACCACCTCGTGGCTCTTCGTGGCACACCTGCTGTGACTAGGACCCTCAATAATACTAATAAACTTGGCTTCCCTGAGCCTCTCCCCGTTCCCTCTTGTGGTCACACCTTACTAACCATCTCCTGAAAGAATATAAAACAATAAAACGTTGTGTGTTTGTAATGTATACTAGAGAGATTATCTGGGTCAGGGAAAGCTACACCAAGTGTGTGTGCTTGTGTGTGGATGTGTGTGTGTATGACTCCCTTGTCTTTGCCACCAATAGGAGGATTGGAATTTAAACTCTGTAAGTATTGTAAAAAGTAAAGAATAATTAAACTTGGTGAGTATTGGAAATAGAACAAGTACAAGTCTTTAAGTAATGGTTTTGCTATCATTTTGGCCTATGGGAACTTTTTTTTGTGGGGGAGAGCGGGTAGGAGACAGCGTAAAAAGAGAAGCAATCTCTATCGCTTCTCGGCCTTTTGGCTAAGATCAAGTGTAAAAGAGAAGCAATCTCTAATCTACAGGCAAATACACTTTTGGCGTTTAAGACGGTTTTCAGTTTGCTAATGAGGCCTTGTTAAAACCAAATGCCTGACTCTGAGAGGCAAAAGCGAGCGGAGAGTGCATATCCAATAACCCGCCTCTCACAGACAAGCACAGCCTCTCCCACTGCCCACGTTCCCCACCAGAGCGGGACATCTGTCACAATCCATGAGCCGACATTAGCACCATTAGGACCCAGGATCCATAGTTTACATTAGGCTTCACTGTGTGTATTCCGTAACTTTGGACAATGTATAAGACGTAGCCACCATCACTATGGGGGTAAAAAAAGGAACATCTGTAATAAACTGAACAATAAAGATATATTTTTAAAAATAAAAAATAAAAAATAAGACAGCCATAAGCCAAGGACAGAGGTATTTCTTGCCTGAGCAGCTGGGGTAATAAAACATCTCCGACCAGGAAGAAAGAAAAGAGGCCGCTTTGCTTTTTTGGGCTCAGAAGCCAGTGGTTTTAGTCTCAAGGCTTGGCTGGGTACCGTAAGATAGATAAGGTTGCCCGGTGCCCTAAGGTAAATCAAAAGTAACTCCAACCTGAACAGATAAGGTGGATGTGTGAAGGACAAAGAAATGCCCCAGGATCAGGGGGAAGGAAAACATACACTCCTAAAGGATAAAAGAAAAGTTATGGAACATGGAGAGGAAGGAAACATATTTTCATAGAGGATGGAGGAATGTTGCGAAATCAGGGGAAGGAAACAGGGGCACCACGTGGGCTTTGGCCTTTGAAACTGGCACATGTAGCAGAGTGACCAGTGAGGAAAGCAGAGGGTCCTGGATTAAAGGAAAGAGTCTCCAGGGTATATAAGCCTCAAGACAAAGCCTGCAGTGGCCACCCTCTTTAGGGTACCCCTCAGATTGTTCATTTCTTATTGGTGAATTTTAAGAGTTCTTTGGAAATAGTCTTATCAGACACTAGAGGCCTCATGCCCTCAGGAAGTGGGGGCGTCCCTCAGCCCTGCCTGCGCCCTCTCACAGTCTGGGAGCCCAGTCAGACATCCTTAGGGCTGCCACACAGGCAGGAGAGGCTCCCGCCACCACCACTGAGCTCACCAGCCATGAGCCATGCTCCCCTTACGGGAGCACACTGACCACCGGGGCAGGAGGGGTAGGGGGGGAGCTCCTGCATTGAGCATCTGCCCCCTGGTGGTCAGTGTGTGTCATATCGACCGGTCGTTCCACTGTTCAGTCGATTTGCATATTACCCTTTTATTATAGAGGATATCTTTTACAAATATTCTCTCTGAGTCTGTAGCTTATATTCTCAGTCCCTTGAAGAAGTGTATATTTTTAAGGGGGCCAGTTTGGATCTAAGACTGACACAGTAGCCATGGCTTAGGAGAGCTATTATGTCCATTCGGACTTGGAACACGGACTTATGGCCCTGCAGTGCCTGGGCCTGCTGCTGCCGAAAAGCCTCTGCCTTTTCTGAATTCCTGAGTTCACAGGTCCTAACTGCCTGGACCTGACTCTAAGCTGAAACTCATACCCTCTGCTCTGAGCCATTTCATTCTCAGCAGACATTGTGCTCAGTTGAAAGCAGGCATATGCTAAATGAACCGGACTTCAATTCTGGGACCTCAGCAGATTTAGGGTGCCCCCTAAACTGTGAAAACATCATGGATGTTGGCTGGACCATCTGGGTCACATGGAGATGCCCACAGGAACATGCTTCTCCTCTGATGGAACTGTCTGAAATCAAGCCACTGCTTGGCTCTCTGATGCAGATATTAACTTCTGATGTGTTTCCAATTTGTGATTCCTGCCAAAAGCTGTGAGTTAGGGGACGCCACGTCACAGAGACTGTGACCCTCTGGGCATTCCTAACAGACTGGCCTCTGAACCCCAGGGTGAGCGTGGGATGTCTCACTGCTGTTGACTCGTGCTCCACTTTCCCAGCTAGTTGCAGTTTTGCAACATGGTCTGCTGGCCTGACTCTGGGCCCCTCGCCTTTTCCCGGTGCACGCACCTTAGGAAATACATGATTGCTAACTGCCGCTGTCCTCAGAGGGTTGATCCCTTCCAAGCTGCTCACTGGATAAATGATCGGGACAAAGTGGGTGAGGGTTGCATAAATTGGTTCTGAAAATATGGGACTTCATCCTGACCACATCCTGGATATACTGTCTTTCTAGTTGTATAAAAATACTTTTTGTGAAAATGCTTTTGTTCCTTAGGCATCCAACCCTTCTGGGTGAAAAGCTAGAATGAGAATTTTTAAATAATTGGAACTCTGAAATATTCACAAAGGGAAGAAAAAAAATGTTAGAGTTAATAAACGAATTCAGGGATATTACAGGATGCAAGATCAACATGAGAAAATCACTTCAATCTCTATTCACTAGCAATGGCAATGTAAAAATGAAATTAAGAAAACAATTCCACTTACAATAGTATCAAGTTGAATGAAATATTTAGGAATAAGTTTAACCAAGGAAGTGGAAACTTATACACTGGCAACTACAAAATATTGCTGAAAGAAATTAAAGACCTAAATAAATGGAGAGCCGAAACCGGTTTTGCTCAGTGGATAGAGTGTCGGCCTGTGGACTGAAGGATCCCAGGTTCAATTCCAGTCAAGGGCACGTACCTTGGTTATGGGCACATCCCCAGTGGGAGTTGTTCAGGAGGCAGCTGATCAATGTTTCTATCTCATCAAAGTTTCTAACTCTCTATTCCTCTCCCTTTCTCTCTGTAAAAAATAAATAAAACATATATATATGTATATATATATATATATATATATATATATATATAAATTGTCTCTCAAAAGAAATTTCAATTGTTGTACTGTTGATATTTGGCTCTGTTGACTAATGAGTTTGCCAACCACTGGCCTAGTGCTTCTAGGCTACAAACCTGTATAGCATGTTACTGCATAAAAAACAACAACATGAGATTAAAAATAATAATAAAGAAAGAAAGAAAAAAAGACCCATGTTCATCGCTTGGAAGACTTAATATTGTTAAGGTGGCAATACTCTCCAAATTGATCTACAGATTCATTATAATTCCTATCAAAATTCCAACTACCTTTTTTGTAGAAATGAACAAGCTAATCTTAAAATTCATATGTAATTGCAAAAAGGGTACCAAATTGTCAAAAAAATCTTTGAAAAGAACAAAATAAATTCATACATCTGCAGTCAACTGTCTTTCAACAAAGGTATCAAAGGGAAAAGAACAAATTGTTTTCCAACAAATGGTGTGGCACAGCTGAATAACCACATATTAAAAATGAATCATTATCTCACACCATATACAAAATTTTAATTCAAAATTAATCAAAGACTTAAGTGTAAGAGTCAAAACTATAGAATTTTTAGAAGAAAACATAGGAATAAATCTTCATGACCTTGGATTTGGTGATTGATTTTTATATATGACATAGGAAACACAAGCAACAAATGAAAAAATAGATAAATTGAAATTCATCAAAGTTAAAAATATTTGTGCATTAAAGGACACTATCAAGACAATGTAAAGACAACCTACAGAGTAGATAAGAATATTTGTAAATCACATACCTGATAAGAGCCTAGTATCCAGAATATATTTTTAAAACTCTTATAAACACAATACGTAATAAAAAATAAACAAGCCAATTTATAAATGGGCAAAGAACTTCAATAGACATTTCTCCAAAGAAGATTAGTCAAATGACTAATAATTTCATCATTAGTATGAGTCTTGCCCAGAATTGGGGTTCAGTGCAATCATTAGAAGAATGCAAATCAAAGCCACAATGAGATACCTCTTTATACCCACTTCAATGACTAGTCGCATAAACATAGAAAATAAATGTTGGTTGGGATGTGGAAAACTTCAAACCTTCCTATGTTGCAAATGTAAAACAGTGCAGCTGCTTTGGAAAGCAATTTGGCAATTTTTTTTATCTTTATTGCTAAAAGTATTGCATATGCCCCCTTTTCTTCCACCCTCCACCCCAGGCCTCCACCACCCTATTGTCTGTGTCTGTGGGTTATGCATATACACATACAAGTTCTTTGATTGATCTCTTACCACCCAGTCATCCTCCCCCACTTTCCCTTTGATATTCAACAGTCTGTTTCATGCTTGTATGTCTCTGGATCTATTTTGTTCAACAGTTTATTTTGTTCATTAGATTCCATATATGAGTGAGGTCATATAGTACTTGTCTTTCTCCGACTGACTTAGTTCGCTTAGCATAATACTCTCTAGGTCCCTTCGTGCTGTCTCAATGGGTAAGAGGCCCTTCCTTTTTACTGCTGCATAGTATTCCCTGGTGTAAATGTACCACAGCTTTTTATCCACTCATCTACTGATAGGCACTTGGGCTGTTAGTTTGGCAGTTCTTCAAAAGTCTAGAAATTCAACTTCTGCATATATACCCCAAAACATTGAAAATAAGTGTTCAAACAAATACAGCATTATTCATAGAGCCAAAAAAAAGTGGAAATAATTCAAATGTTAAGCAACTGATAAATAGATAACCTAAAAGATACAGATACATACAATGGAATAGTACTCAGAAGGGGGATGAATGAGGTACAGATCCATGTTACAACATGGATGAACCTTGAAAACATTTTGCTCAATGAATGAAAGCTACATATAGAATCCCATTGATATGAAATGCCCAGAATAAGCAAATCTATAGAGACAGGCAATGGAACAGTGGTTGTCTGGGATGAGAGGAGGAATGGGGAGTGACTACTTACATGTATAGAGTTCTTTAGGAAGTGTGAAAATGTTCTAGAACCAGATAGTAGAGACAGTTGCACATCATGAATGTACTAAAAGCCCCTGAATTGCACATTTTTAAATGGCTAAAATGGTGAATTATACACTGTGTGAATTTTACCTCAATTAAGAAAATATTTGGGGGGGGGGACTAACATGGTGGCAAAGGTAAACACCTAAACTGTTGCCTCGCACAACTATTTCAAAATTACAAGTAAAAGACAGAACAGACATCATCTAGAATCACAGGAAAGCTGGCTGAGTGGAAATTCTACAATTATAAGGAAAGAAAGGGGCTCATGGAAACTCAGAGGAGCTGCAAAAAGCTGAGGTACAAAGACATGCACTTGGAGAGAACTGGTGGCAAAGGGCCTGGCTGGCTTGCTCTAGCGGGAGGGAGATGGAAACTCCCGATTGCACTGAATCCCAGTCCCAACTGCACTGAATGCCAGTTCCTGGCGAGACTAATATGGGGGGAGTCTGGACTGTTGTGTAAAGGGGGGGATGCATGGAAACTCAGGGAAGCCATGAAAGGCAGAGGTCTGGAGGCACGCGCACCAGTGCACACAGAGAGGACTGAATGCTAAATGTGCCACTGGCTTTCTCTAGCGGGAGCAAGACAGAACATCCCAACTGTGTTGAACTCCACTTCTGACTGCACTGAACCCCAGTTTCGGCAAGACCATGGGGACCCAGACTCATATGGGTCCCTGGAGTGCTAGAAAACTCAGGGGAGCTGTGAAAGGCAGAGGTATGGAGGCGTGTGAGCACATGTACACAGAGAGGGCTACAGCAATTACCAAGGGACACTGAGACCTAGGGGTCACATAGGGTAGGGATGAAGGGAAGCCAAGGCTGTCTGCTCAGCCCTCAAACTCCGCCCCATCCAAGATGAACACAAAGGCTTTGTAATTTTGCAAGTCTTGTATCATAAGGCTGACTCCAGCACAGAAGTTTTCTGGTGTAGACACAGCTGATCCTCACAACCAATTGGCCTGCAGGTTAATTCCCCACAGGGATATCAACAACAATCAAGACTTAACTACAGGAAGAAACCAAGATGGCGACATAGGTGAATAACTAAGCTGCTGCCTCGCACAATAATTTCAAAATTACAGCTAAAGGACAAAACAGACACCATCCAGAACCACAGGAAAGCTGACTGAGTGAAATATCTACAACTAGAAGTAAAGAGAGGGACTCATGGAGACTCAGAGGAGCTGTAAAAAGCTGAGGTATGGAGACACACAGGTGGACAGGACAGGCAGCGAGGGCCTGACTAGCTTCCTCTTGCAGGAAAGAGACAGAAACTCCCAACTGCACTGAATTCTAGTTCCAGGCGAGACTCATACGGGGGAAGTCTGGACTGTCATGAAAAGGAAGAAGTGCACGGAAACATAGGGGAGCCATGGAAGGCTCAGATCTAGAAGCGCACAAGTGCAAGTGTGCACAGAGGATGCAGCAATTACCAAGGGACACTGAGACTCAGGGGACAAGTAGGGCAGGGCTGATGGGAAGCCAAGGCTGTCTGCTCAGCCCTGAGACTCCATCCCATCCAAGATGAACACAGTTTTGCAAGTCTTGTATCATAAGGCTGACTTCAGCACAGAAGTTTCCCTGGTGTAGGCACAGCTGATCCTCACAACCAATTGGCTTGGAGGTCAATTCCCCCCAGTGATACCAACAACAATCGAGACTTACCTACAACAAGGCTGTACACACAGTCCACAAAGGGGTGCACCAAGAGAGTCCACCTCAGGTAACTGGGAAGGAAGAGCTACTGGGCCATATAGGCCCTCATTGCACAAAGCTACTCTACCAACTCAGGGAAATAGTGAAAATGTGGAGACAAAAGAACAGATCACAAATGAAAGAAATGGAGGAAAACAAATGACTGGTTATAAAGTTCAAAACCACGGTTATAAGGTTTTTCAAGAATTTCCTAGAAAAAAATGGATAAATTTAGTGAGACCCAAGAGGAGATGAAAAAGGACCTGCTAGAAATTAAACATATACTGACTGAAATAAAAAATATTAGACAGAGACCTAACAGCAGACTAGAGGAATGTAAGAATCAAGTCAAAGATTTGAAATACAAAGAAGCAGAAAACACTCAACTAGAAAAGTGAAAAGAAAAAAGAATCCAAAAATGTGAAGATAGTGTAAGGAGCCTCTGGGACAACTTCAAGCGTACCAACACCAGAATTATGGGGTTGCCAGAAGAAGAGAGAGAGCAAGATACTGAAAACCTATTTGAGGAAATAATGACTGAAAACTTCCCCCTATCTGGTGAAAAAAAATAGACTTACAAGTCCAGGAAGCACACAGAACCCCAAACAAAAGAAATCCAAAGAGGACCACACCAAGATACATCATAATTAAAATGCCAAGACCAAAAGACAGAATATTAAAAGCACCAAGAGAAAAACAGCTAATTACCTACAAGGGAGCACCTGTTGACTGTCAGCTGATTTCTCTACAGAAACTACGCAGGCCAGACAGGAGTGGCAAGAAATATTCAAAGTGATGAATAGCAAGAACCTACAACCAAGATTACTCTACCCAGCAAAGCCATCATTCAGAATCGAAGGGCAGATAAAGAGCTTCACAGATAAGAAAAAACTAAAGGAGTTTATCAGCACCAATCCAGTATTATATGAAATGCTGAAAGGTACTCTTTTAAGAAGAGGAAGAAGAAGAAAAAGGAAAGGATAAAAATTAGGAACAACAAATACATATCTATCAACAAGTGAATCTAAAAATCAAGTGAATAAAAAATCTGATGAACAGAATAAACTGGTGAATATAATAGAATCAGGGGCATAGAAAGGGAGTGGACTGACAATTCTCAGGGGGAAAGGGGTGAGGGGGATGCAGGGAGAGACTGGATAAAAATCATACACCTATGGATGAAGACAATGGGGGGGGCAGGTAAGGGCAGAGGGGAGGGGTGGGAGCCGGGTGAGGGAGCTATGGGGTGAAAAAAGAGGAACAATTGTAATAATCTGAACAATAAAATTTATTAAATAAAAAAAAAGAATTTTAAATGGTGATATTCTGCTTTCCTGAACATTCCAAGGGGATCCCAGAGCAAATGGCAGGAGGAGCTGGACTCTTGACAGACTTTGTGGGATTCTGGAGGGTGGGGGGGTCCTCTGTTAGACAAACAGGCTGTTTAAGTGTTGAACTTCTTTTTTTTTTTAATATATTTTATTGATTTTTTACAGAGAGAAAGGGAGAGAGATAGAAAGTCAGAAACATCAATGAGAGAGAGACATTGATCAGCCGCCTCCTGCACACCCCACAGTGGAGATGTGCCCGCAAGCAAGGTACATGCCCCCGACCGGAATCGAACCCGGGACCTTTCAGTCCACAAGCCGACGCTCTATCCACTGAGCCAAACCAGTCTCGGCAAGTGTTGAACTTCTGCATGCAGACTGGTGAATATCCATTGCCAAGTGCCTTCTACTCCTCAGGACTTCCTCACTTCCCCATACTCAAAGGGACACACAGGGCGCTACTGAGACCCACCTGTGTCAGTCATATCTGGGCCCTGCCATACTATATTATTAAAGACTGCAGCCCTAGCCAGTTTGGCTCAGTGGATAGAGCATTGGCCTGAGGACTGAAGGATCCAGGTTTGATTCTGGTCAAGCAAACATGCCTGATTGGGGGCTCAATCCCCTATAGGGGGTGTGCAGGAAGCAGCTGATCAATGATCTCTTTCATCATTGATGTTTCTCTCTTTCCTTCTCCCTTTCTATTTGAAATCAATGAAAATATATTTTTTAAAAAGAAAAGATTATAAATTCAGCCCTAGCTGGTTTTGCTCAGTGGATAGAGTATCAGCCCTCAGACTGAAGGGTCCCAGGTTCAATTCTGGTCAAAGGCACATATTTTGCTTGCAGGCTCAATCCCTGGTCCTGGTTGGGGCGTGTGCGGGACAACCAACCGATGTATAGATGTATAGATGTTTCTCTGTCTCTCCCCTCCCTTCCACTCTCTAAAAAATCAACGGAAAATATCGTAGGTGAGAATTAACAAACAAACAAAAGAAAAATGACTGGGATGTCACCACTAGGTCTACTGGGGCAAATATGTTACTTGTCAACTGTCCCCTCTTCCTGTCTAACAGAGTACCAATATTTTTTCAGCGCAGCAATGGCTCAGCCTCTGGAGATGAATTGAAGTCCATCAGCCATGGCAGACCTGTTCCCCTTACAGGATGCTCTCTCAGCCTCCTTTGCAGAAAAGGTGGTCTTGTGACCCCATTCTGGGCAGAGGAGGTCTCCTGGGTGGCCTCTGTTCTCACTTCTTCCTTCCTTCATGTGTGGTTATAGAACCTGCAGCCAAGGCCCCCATCTTGGAGTCTAGAAGCCAACATACTTCGGTTGGTGGAGAGGAAAGAGAAACACCCAGGCTCCTTGATGACATAATTGAGCTGCTGGACTCAAGCTGGGGCAGTGGGGGCACAGGGTGGGCCTCACTCACAGCAAGTCATAGAGCAGGTCCTGAATGCCATGGGATCTGTTGTCCCCCACGTGATGCCATCACCATTGCCCTCCTGTAGCCCCCCGCTGTTCCCTACTGCCCCATGGTCAGCCCAGGCTCCCTCATGTCTCCTGGGCATTAATAAGCACAAGCTAAGTCTTGAGAAGGAAGAACATAGAACAGTGGCCTTCAACTGTGACTCATTGATAAGTCACAATTAGCAGGGTTTTTTGCTGTTGTTACTGCTGTCTTTTGCTAATCCTCACCTGGGGATATTTTTCCATTGATTATTAGAGAGAGTGGAAAGGAGGGGGAGAGAGAAACATTGATGTGAGAGAGACACATAGATTGGTTGGCTTCTGCATGTGCCTGACCAGGGGCAAGGATTGAGCCTGCAATCAAAATACATGCCATTGACCAGAATCAAACCCAGGAGCCTTCAGTCCAAGGGCTGATGTTCTGCCCACTAAGCCAAACTGGTTACTTTATAAGTAGCAGATTTAAAAAAATAAAATAAAATACAATAAACTCTGGCTGGGTAGCTCAATTGGTTAGAGTATCACCCCAAAATGCCAAGGTTGCAGATTTAAAACCCAGTCAAGGCACATACAAGAAACAACAAAAGAATACATAAATAAGTGTAAGTGGGACAACAAATCAACGTTTCTCTCTCTCTCTCCTCTCTCTCTCTCTCTCTCTCTCTCTCTCTCTCTCTCTCTCTCTCTCTCTCTCTCTCTCTGTCAAATCAATTTTAAAATACAATAAAGCCCTAGCTGGTGACTAAGTTGATTGGAGCCTGGTCCCATACACCAAAAGGTCCCAGGTTCAATGCCCCGGGATATGTACAGGAGTCAACCAATTGATGTTTCTCTCTTTCTCTCTAAAGCCAATAAAAAAACATATCCTCCAAAAAAATTTTTTTAATTGGTTTATCAGAGTACACTGCACATAGATGGGGTAAATATGGCTGCACGATATTCTGTCTACTTACATGTATAGTGATTGTCATGGAAAGGGGATTCCTTGCTCAGATTAGGGCTACAGCATTTAGGAAGACATTGTGCCTTGAAGTTCCCAGCACATGCCCAGGAAGAACTGATGCCACGCCTCTCCAAACCACTTCCTCAGGCCATCTTCAGGAAAAGACCTTTTGTTTAACCAGTCGCTCAGATCTTGGCCTTGTCCTGGCTCCTCTCTTCCTCTGTCACATAACATCCAATCCCACAGCAAATCCTGTTTCTTTCCTTAAAAATATATGCAGAATCTGCCCCACTTCTGCTGCCACGCAGTTCTGGTCCCAGGCATAATCCTCTCTCATCTTGGCTGACTTGCTTAGCTCCACAACAGCAAGACCAAGGAAGAGAGTCTGGCACATAGTAGGTGCTGCATGCAGTAGGGCTGAACAAAATCATCCCAGTTGAAAACCTGAACTGCCTCCCCGATTCATGTCTGTGCATGTGAAAGGGGCAGGTCTGGTTCTCCAGCCCCTCCCACACCACCACCCCCAGAACCTGTTATCTGATCTCCCCACCCAGTGGCTCCTCACAGCCCCTCCTCCAGGACACAAGGCCTCTGGGGCATTTAAGAAGTTGAGCCCAGCTCCCCTACACCTGCTGCCCAGGTTGGTCAGCCCCAGGCTTGCTGTACACTGCCTGATTTCCTCTGACACAGTCCATCCCAGGGACAATCTCTAGATCCCCAATGCCCGAGGGACTGTCTGAGACCTCCTTGCTCACCGGGTCACAACCCTGACTTCAGTCTGGCTGGGAGCAGAGGCAAACATATAAGGAGCAGTGCCATCAATACACTGGGTATCATTTAACTGTCTCTAGGGCTTGTGGGCAGGCCAGACGGCAAGACCCAAGGAAGAATGCAGAATAGAATTGCGCAGTCGACAGACCAGCTGACGCCAAGCCAGCTGTGAGCCAGTGTGGCAGTCCTGCAGGCTCCTCTGATTTCACTGGCTGTGAAAGGGTACCAGGGCAAGATAATGCTTCACCAGACCTGGGACTCAGGCCAGATGACTGAAATATTGTAGGCATGAAGCCCCTTTGTCATGGTAACTATTTTAAAAGGACTCTCTTTTCATAACTAGAAAGTCAGAGCTCCCTTTCAATCCCAAATCTCAGGCCAATAATTAACTTTACCTCACTGGGAAAATTCTACTAGGGAGTGTCTTTTGAGGCCCAGTTGTAAGAAAGGCATACAATTAAATAGACAAAGTCAACTAAACCCACAAAAGAATTAATTTTTTTGTATTGTATTTAAGACATTTGGGATATTGGTATTTAAAGTACTATTTGCAATATTTAAAAAATTTTGGCAAAGGAGAAAATGTGACAAATTTGTCCTATAAATGTAAAT
>PVJN01038920.1:0-14792 GCA_004026805.1 Lasiurus borealis
GGGGGGTTGGGGTGGAGATCAGGTGGTAGGCTAGCGGCAGTAGCTGTGAGTGCCTCGCTGGAGTGCTGTGCCACGCGGCCTCACTAACCTCAGTGAGGTGGGCATCGGGCGACCCTAAAGCGAGGAAGTTAAGAGAGGATCAGCTCATTCCCCGGCGACTCAGAGCTTGACTAAGCCTCCCCACGACCTTCCTGACCAGCCTTCTCGCAAGGGCTTGGACAACGCAGAAAACGCTGAGAGTGAGCGGCAGGTACACTTCTGCGACACACGCCCCACTCCACCAAACCTTCATGGGCCTTTCTCAGGTCCCAGAGTTTGCGTCTTCATCTCTGTTTCCAAGTGGTTTTGCGAGAATGTGTGAACCTGTATTCTGATTCCTCTCTTCTCCTCTTGCCCCAGCACTTCTTTCTAAGACATTTGCAAACAACCTCCCGCCCCCCTCCCCCCCTGCCTTCTTCCCATGCTTCATTAGGCATTTTGCTTCGGTCCTGTGCTTCAAGACAGAGACACTTGTGAGGGAGAAGGAGGAAATGTCCAGGCAGGATTACAATCCCAGGCTCAGTCCCAGAAACACAAAGCCTGGGCTCCTTTGCTCTTCAGAAGATATTCATCTTTCACCCTTCCCTAGATTGACCTTTCCCCTTCAGATCAGCAGCCTCTCCCCTATTCTGGCTCTAATTAGGGTGTGTGTGAAGCATGGTACCTGGAGGATGTAAAAAATCCATTTACTTCTTTTAGCCCTTCTAGCAAGGGCAGAGCCACACTGTGTTAACAGAGCCACAAAGTTCTACCTGAAAAAATTTATCTGAGGAAAGACCTTCATTTGCCCTGGATGCTGATCATTCCTTTCTTTTAGGCCTCTAGATTCCAGATGGTAGTCTGAGGATTTCAAAGATATTAGCTACAAAAAGGAGGAGGAGGAGGAGGGTGGGAGGAGGTAGAGGGGAGGAAGAGGAGGGGAAGAAGAAGGAGAAGGAGAAATCATCTTGGAATCTGTATCCCTGAAAGTACTGGTTCTTAGGGATGAAATGACTTAGGGAATACTTTATTCTGATGGAATGTCCACTTCCCTGATTAATCATGTTGGCTATTGAATCATGCAGAGGAGAAAAATCACAATGCCCCAAATGAATATAAACAAAGTCTCATCCCTTGAAAGACACATTGAAAATTTTCATTCATTCCTAAATAGTGCCATTTTTTAAAGGAAGCATCCTTAATGGAGTAGGTGGGCCTCTAATCTAGCATGATTGGTGTCCTTATAAAAGGGAGAAGTTTAAACACAGACATGTACATGTAAAGGTGGAGGCAGAGGTCATAGTGGTGTATCTACAGGCCAAGAGATGTCAAAGACTGACAGCAACACCAAAAGTTCAGGAAGAGATATGGAATAGATTTCCCTCAGAAGGTATTTGGCAACAAGACTGAAACATGAAAACCCCAACTGAGTGTCCAACCTACTGGCTTACCCTACAGATTTCAGACTTACCAGCCTCCAATATATTCATTCTGGTTTTCTGGAGAACCTTGACTAACACTTTCTAATATAGGTTTTATCATCTTTTACCTGAACTATTAGAATAGCCCCACAACTGGTACTGCTTCTCCTCCTTTGCCTCATTCTCCCTTGGAGTACAGTCTCAATGTTAAAACCAGACACATCCTTCAAAATGTAGGTCAGATGATGGCACTCTACAACTTCAAACTTTCTATTGGCTTCTTATTTCAGAGTAAAATCCAAAGTTCTTACACTAGCCCTTAAGGCACTATGTGAATGGTCCCACCCTACCTCTAAGATCTCCTTTTCCTATATAGCTATTACTACAATATTGGTTTTCCGCTGATTGCCATCTGACATAAAATATATTCACTTGTTTATTTGTATAATTTTGTTCATTGCTATATCAATAGTGCCTAGAATAGTGCTTGATCCTAGACAAAATGCTCAATAAATATTTTTTAGATAAATGAATTAATAAACTCAAATATTCAGCCATAAAAAGGAATGAAATTCTGATACATGCTACCACATGAATGAAACTTGAAAACATTATACTAAGTGAAAAAAGCCAGACACAAAAGAACAAATATTGGCCCTGGCCAAGGTCACCAGTTTGATTCCCAAAGAAGGCATCTGGTGCTGATCCATCCTCTCTCTCTCTCTCTCTCTCTCTCTCTCTCCCCCCTCTCTCAAAATCACTGGGAAAAATATCCTCAGGTAAGGATTAACAACAACAAAAATATTTTTTTAAATCAGAAAAAAGAACAAATATTGTGATTCTATTTATATGAGGTACCAAAATTAGGCAAATTCATACAGGTGGAAGGCTGTGGGGAGAGGACAATGGGGAGTTATTGTTTAATGGGTGCAGAATGTTTGAATTAATGAAAAAGTTTTGGAAATAGATGGTGGTGATGGTTATATAATCTTCTGTCTGTATTTAATGCCACTGAATTATGCACTTAAAAATAGTTAAAATTGTAAATTTATGTTATTTAATATGATACTCAAAACCCTTCAATGTGTGAACTTTGCAAAGTTATTACAATGTTATTGACTATACCCTTATGCTAAACTTTACATCCCCTAACTTATTTTTGATAACCAAAAGTTTATACCTCTTATTCTCCTTCACATATTCTTTAAATATATATATATATCAATAATAACAATTATATATATAATATATATAATAACAATTATACATATAATTGTTATTATTGATTTCAGAGAGAAAAGGAAAGGGAGAGAGAGAGATAAACATCAATGATGAGAAAATCATTTATCAACTGCCTCCTGCATGCCCCCTACTGGGGATCAAGCCTGCAACTTGGGCATGTGCCCCTGACTGGAATTGAACCTGGGACACTTCAGTCCACAGGCCAATGCTCTAGCCACTGAACCAAACCACATTTTCCACTCATTCCTCCACCCCTTCTCCTCTGTCAAGCATCAGTTTGTTTTCTGTATTTATTAGTATCTTTCTGTTTTGTTTATTCATTTGTATTGTTTTTTAGATTCCATATGAGTGAAATATACAGTGTTTGTCTTTCTCTCTCTCTCTAGGTCCATCTATATTGTTGCAAATGGCAAGATTTTGTTATTTTTTATTGCTGAGCAATATTCCATTATATAAGTGGTATATATAATGGAATGTATATATATTACATCTTCTTTATTCATTCATCTATCAATGGCCACCTAGTTTACTTCTATATCTTGGCTATTGTAAATACTGCTGCAGTGAATATAGTGGTGCATATCTTTTTAAATTAGTGTTTTCTTTTTCTTTGGCTAAATACCCAGATGTAGAATGGCTGGGTCATATGGTAGTTCCATTTTTGTATGTTTAAGGAGCCTTCAAATCTGTGTTTTTTCTTCTGTAACATTCTGTATCCCCAGAGATCAGGAAGGGGATTATTACAGCAGAGGATAACCCCCAGGGAGAGCTCCAGACACAGCCTGCCTCCCCAGGCATGCACTTAACAACATCCTCATGGTGACTTCCCCAGCTCTCTTAATTAAATCACAGCAGCCTCTCTAAACACTTCCTGCCCTGGGGCTACACAGCGCCTATGTCCACTATAACCTGTCCCCATTCTGCAGATGGAGTGATCTTTCCAAAAGGCAAATGTGATTATGTTACTTTTCTCCCTCTAACTGTGAATCAGCTCCTTATTTCTCTACAAGACTTAGTGTGGCATAAAGACCTTTACTTGATTTGTGGATGTGCACTGTTTACTTACTCACATTTCTCACTATTCCTTTGTACTCAAAGCTCCAATCATATTAAGGTTCATTCAGTTCCTAAAATGCTCTTGTTCATTCTTATTCTAGGCACTTTGTTTTGTAAAACTGCTCCCTCTGCCCAAATCACACCTCTTTCTCAATCTGCTCCTCCTCTTCTCTCCCAGGGCAATCTCCTACTTGGCCCTCAAGCCTTGGCTGGGCTGCCATTTCCGTCGGCAGCCTTTCCTAAACTGGCTCAGCTGCCTCAGTGTTTCTTTCTTAACTTAACACTTCCTACACTCTATTGTGGTGTCTGATTCCTCATGAGACTAAGCCCTGTGAGTATCAGAACCTTGCCTTATTCAGAACTGTCTCTCAAAAGCCTGAAGCAATATTGCAACACAATGTGTACTCAATTTTTGTTCTATGAATGAATTTAGAAAGGACCTAATCTGGAGTTGATAATTTTTAAAGCTGGTTAATGGATACAGAGGGTTTTATTATGCTATTTTTCTTCATTTTATGTATATGTGCCATTTTCCATAACAAAAAGGTTTAAAAAATATTTTTTTATTGATTTCAGAGATGAAGAGAGATAGAAACATCAATTGATTGATGAGAGCATCATTGATTGGCTGCCTCCTGGAGGCCCCACACTGAGTCCACAACCTGGGCAAATTCCCTGATCAGGTATCGAACCATGTCCTCTTGGTTCATAGGTCGATGCTCAATCACTGAGCTTCGCTGGCTGGACCATAACAAAAAGATTTTTAATAATACATTATTTTAATCATTGTATTTTTATCTCTTCTTAAATTCCAGTAGATAAAAACTGTGAAGCCAAAATAGTATTTCACAAATGAATATTAAAACATAAATACAGGCTCATTGTATTGTTATGCCCAGAGTTCGGGGTCCCCAATAATCAACCACTAAGGAGCCTTTTTCCGATGCAAAAGCAAAGAGTCTTTATTCAAACCCGGGTTTGGCTCCCAGCCTCTTTCGGGTGCAGCAGTGAAACGAGAGAGCAAGCCAGGAGGGAACAATGAGTTATATGGGATAGGATATTGGGAGGGCTTAGGGAAGTGACGAGGGTTACAGAGAATGGTCACTTGAATTAGGGTCTTTCTGTGGTTTAGCATAATTAGGACCCTCGCTGTGTTCCTGGAGCTTCATTGGTCCATTTGGGTGGTGGTCCAGGAAGCTAGGACATTGCTGGCACACCTGTGACCACTCCCAGAAAAGGGAGGGGGTTTAGACAGGGGGCCCAGCCCTATAGGACAAGATGGAGGGGAGTTCATTTCTTTTCAGTATATCTATTGAATATTCTCATATGAATCATGCACACTTAAAAAGGGGCTGCATGTATTTTGGTAAATGGAGTGAGCAATTAAAAGATGATTATACGCGCACGCGCGCGCGCACACACACACACACACACACACACACATAACAAAACTGTGGGATAGAAGCTGCCACATTCCATGTGCGAGCCTCATGGGAATGGGGTTTGTAAAATGGGTGTTGAGAGAGGCCTGATGCAAAAGGGAATGTGAGCAGGACTTTCTTAAGAGCCTGCACTGTATTTGTTCCCATCAGCAAATGGATGGATCCACCAATTTCATGCTGGTGGGGCACAAAAATAAACAAACAAAATGGCAAGAACAAGGGAAGACATTGTTCTGTCCAAACTGGACAGCTTGTGACAGGGCTCAGGATGGCTGCATGGGCTCTGTAGCTTTTCCAGTGGTTCCTAATAAACTGGGCTTTGTGTGAGCCTCACTGAGGCTGCGCCGGCCCTGCTATTCTGAAGCTTTCTCCCTCTCTGGCCTGGCTGCCCCGTGAACTTAGCAGTCATTGATTTCTTTGAGTTGGACTTGACTGAATTAAATCGCTTTGCTTGGCATTTTTAAAGGGGCGTTTTTCTTTGAGGAAGACGGAGTTTGGAACTGCCTTTCGGGATTCTTAACATTAAGTTCCTTCAAGGCGCAGGAGATATTTGGCTAAAGAAAGATCTTAACAATAACTTTAGCTTAAAAAGGTCATGAGAAAAATTAGTATCTTTAAGGTTTCACCCACATGATGGGAACAAAGTCGGGAAATAATGCATTTCTATCTACTAATCAATTGGCCAATCAATATTGTCTGGGCTCTTCCCGTGTGCCCAGTAGGCCTGAGGCCCTGCCTGTAGGTTGAAATTAATTAGGCTAACAGCTGCTGTGGGATAAACGGACTGCCAACCAGACACAGGGGTTCCAGGGGTTCCCCAGGACAGCATCGCACGATGAATGGGAAGCCTGGATCCCTGGATGCAGATTGACTTTTTAAAAAAATTCAAAGTATCTGATTAAAAACATCAACCAATGAAATTATATGTGACACGTATGTATCATTGTTTTGATTTTAGAGTTGATAAAACCAAACTCAGAGAATTAAACCCAACTTGGATCTGAATTGTAAAAGCCGTTTTTTTTTTTTTCCGTAGACAATTTGTATTTGGATACAAACTGAAAGGATGCACATTACTGAACTTTTTCGGTTGAAAAAAGATGCTTCCAAGTCATCAGATTTCAGTTAGTTACAATTGAGTCTGGAGTTTTTACCACTTTGAAATCCTGCAGTGCTTGAATTTCCACCAGATGTCACCGTTTACCACCCTATCATTGCCTTCAGTCTTGCTTCTAAAAAGGGCAAGGGAGCCCAACCTGGGTGGCTCAGAGGTTGAGTGTTGACCTATGAACCAGGAGGTCACAGTTCGATTCCTGGTCAGGGCACATGCCTGGGTTGAGGGCTTGATCTCTAGTATGGGGCATGCAGGAGGCAGCTGATCAATGATTTAATAAGATTATATTTAAAAGAAGTAAAAAATATTAGGGAAAGTATTGGTCAGAGAAAGACAAGTATCACATGATCTCGCTCGTATGTGGAATCTAAGTAACAAAATAAACTGATGAATGGAGTGGATCCAGAGACATGGAAGCCTGGAACAGTGCAGAATCTTGGAGGGAAAGTGGGGGAGGGTGGGTGGTTGGGAGGTAATCAACCAAGGACCTTGTATGCATATATCATGGCCCATAGACACAGACAATAGGGTGGTGAGGGCTTGGGAAGGTGGTAGGGGCAGGCTAGAGGGGGTCAATGGGGGAAAAGAGGGGACATATGTAATACTATCAACAATAAAGAATTGTTAAAAATAAAATAAAATATATATTTTTAAAAGTATTAGGGAAGAAAAGCCCATCTTGCTCTTGGGCTCTTCAGGATGGTTATTGCATCTGGGTATGAGATAGAGGGCTGTGAACTTTGAACCTTGACTCACTGAGATGAAATTGGAAAATGTAGTGAGCCATTTGCTGCCTTGACTCCTCTCCTTTGTGATTTCATATATGTAACAACCAGCCAATTTCTGATGGCTGTGCCAAGGAGAGTTATAACCTGGCTTTTGGCCAAGACTGCATGGACAAAGAGGAGGCGCTGAGGTGCAGGGGGATGCCGGGAATGCTGCAGCTTCTCAGTGATCCACAGTAGAAGCCAGTGCCAGATGGGGCTGGGACGTGGACCAGGCTTGAGTGTGGCTTCTGAGAAGGGGCCAGAAACAGCCCTAAATACCAGGCCTCTCTCCTGCTCCGGTGTCCCAAATGACACTGCTGGGAGTTCATTCCTTTGGATCTAGTCTTAGCATTCTCTGTAGGTTTTGTGAGGAACAGAATATTAAGTCCTTCATCTAAGTGCAAATAAATTTGAACTTTATTTTTTTCCTAGTGGGAAAAACCAGGCCAGAATGAGAGAAGGAAGTACCTTGGTGAGGCCTGGGGATGTTGGGGAAGTGGATAAGGTGAGGGATGGGAGAGAAAGAGACAGAGAGAAGGAGGAAGATTTCTCTTAAATCACAGATTGGCCCAGACTAATGGGCATGGTGCCTGGGAGACACCATGGACACAGACAAACAAAGGAATTTGTTTCTTGTCCCTCAAACCCCCGCACATACATCTTCAACTTGCCTGTCTCCAGTGTTGTAAAGAATGCACAAGAGACAATGATTGGCCCCCAAAGCTTGGACTGCTCCAGGAGCCAGCAAATGATGTAAGATGCCTGGCTTTCTTTTCTAAAGCTGCAGCTCAGGGAAAGGGGAAGTTCATAGACCTTAATGACACTATTAAATTGCTAAAAATAGCTTGCAGCTATTTTTATTTTATTATTTTAAGATAAAAACAAAAAAGGAAGCAGTAGGACATGGCTTTTATTTGCTGATCATATGCTCATTTTTCAAGCCAGCAACAAAAGCATTTATATAATTGGGTGCATATCCTCCTTGGAAAGTGCTGATGCGAATAAAACTCCCTCTTCAACTTCAAAAAATATGTCCGTGCCAACATGTGGCCTCTTGGGCAAAAGGTCACAGATGCAAGTCTTAAATAAATGGAGCTACATTAAACTTGCAGATGTGGAGAGAGCAGATTTGATGCAGAATCTGAAGATGTGTGTGAAATTGCTTTCATCATTTCTTTCCAGTAATGTTTGACTCATCCCACTTGGTCTTAATTTGCTCAACTATGTTTGCACAACCTCTAGCAACTTTTACCGATGACTTATAGGTAAAAATATTCATGTCTCAGTGTGTCTGGGTTATCAGATGATCACTCTGTCCTGACTCAAGAGAGCAGAAGGAGTCAAACAAAAGCTTCACAGTCCACCTATGTCCCCTTGAGTGCGGGCGCGTCCGGTGACTCTAAACTTTTAGTTGCTGTGGGGCCCAGCCACAGAGCTTTGCTAAATAGGGAATAAACAGAGGAGTTGTGTGGATTTATCTCTAAGATATGTTTACAGGCAATAAAGTCAGTCTGATGACATTTTTGGTTTCCTAGTGCCAGCATTTGCTTTGTCACTATTTTTGATTTTTGCCATTCTGATAGGTCCGTACTGATATTTCACTGTTGTTTTAATTTGCTTTTTTCTAGTGGCTAATGATGTGACTTATTCTCTCAGGTGTGTATTTACCATCTCTATACGCTCTTAGAGGAAATGTCTGTTCATGTCTTTTGCCCATATTCTTAGTTAGGTTGTTGTTTGCTTTTTTTAAAAAAATATTTTATTGATTTTTTTACAGAAAGGAAGGGAGAAGAATAGAGAGTTAGAAACACCGATGAGAGAGAACTATCGATCAGCTGCCTCCTGCACACTTCCTACTGGAGATGTGCCCGCAACCAAGGTACGTTGCCCTTGACCAGAATCAAACCTGGGACCTTTCAGTCTGCAGGCTGACGCTCTATCCACTGAGTCAAACCGGTTTTGGCTAGTGTTTGCTTTTTAACTCTTGAGTTTTGAGAGGTCTTTATATATTCTGGATACAAGTTCTTTGTCAGATATGGGGTTTGTCAACATTATCTTGAAGTCTGTATCTTATCTTTCCATCCTCTTAGATAAGGTCATTGGTAGAGCAAAATTTTTTATTTTTCATTAATTCAATTTTTTTTCCGTTATGGATTTTGCTTTTGATGTCTGAAACTCTGCCCAGCCTTAGGTCACGAAGATTTTCTATCATTTTCCCCCAAATGTTTTATAGTTTTATATAAAGTTGTACATTTAAGTTTGTGAACTATTTTGGTTTAATTTTTGTATTAGGCTTAGGTGAAGAATTTTTGGAAGGTTTTATCACTGGGGCCTGGACATCTCAATGCATGTTAGCCCATATACTCCCTGTCTACTTCTCTATTTTCCTCAAAATTATATCAAGTCTACTTTAAATTTCGCCTCTTTTACTCTTTCATTAGGTCTTTCTCCATATTGACATTTCATCCCCGATTTCTTACTGCCCTACTGAATTAAAGAATGTAATTATGATGATAGTTATCCTCTATTATTGACATGAGTCATGCCAATAGTTTGATAATAGTTGGGATGAGAATGTCATTTTGTTTGTCTTTCCCAATATATTGTAAGTCTGTAAAAAGGGAGGAGCATATTTTTCTCTTTCTCAAAACCTAGGCCAAGATTCTGCAGATAGTGAGAACCAATATTAGTAGAATCAAAATCTGCCAAACTTAAATTTGCTAGAAGAGGAATATGCTCATTTATATGTTGCATCTGAGTTCAGATGCAATATAAAAATATTTTTTAAAGGCACAACTGAATGGGGAAGCCAGTTGTATCCCAAATGAATCACTCCTGACTGCTCCCAACTGTGGTATACAGGTTGGAAGCTGTTTACTTGGGTTAATGAGGTCAGAATGGCAGCTCAAATTGCCCAGTGCCAGCAGTATGGTTGGTTCCAGGATGCTGTGGGAAGGCATACTGCTGATTCTTTATTTTATTTATTCATTTTTTTTTATTGTCTGCAGTTTTACATGTTTCCTTTTCCCCCAATGAACCCCCCTACTCCACAGCCCTTCCCACCCCCAGCAAGCCCCCTACCACCCAGTGTCTGTGTCCACTGGTTATGCTAATATGCACGCATATAAGTCCTTTGGTTGATCTCTACCCCCCTCTCCCCACCTCCTCTGTCATTTGTCTTTGGATCTATTTTTGTTCATCAAATTATGTTGATCATTATATCCCACAAATTAGTGAGGTCATGTGATATTTATCTTTCTCTGACTGGCTTACTAGTATTTCGCTTAGCATAATGCTCTCCAGTTCCACCATGTTGCTGCAAATGGTAAAAGTTCCTTCTTTTTTATAGCGGTGTAGTATTCCATTGTATAGATGTACCACAGTTTTTTAATCCACTCATCTGCCGATGGGCACTTAGCTTTGTTTCCAAATCTTAGCTATTGTAAACTGTGCTGCTAAGAACATATATACTGCTGATTCTTAAATACTGTCCCAATCCATTTGCCTATGATTCAGCTTGAACATATCTTTCAAGACAGTTAGAAGTTTGAAATTATATGTGTGTGCACGTATTTTATACATATACATGCACGCACTCAACATATGTATTTTGTTGCTGTCTGTTTCTTCAGAGTAGCCTCCAAATTCTACCTTAAGGACTTCTGGCCAGGATAGCCCATTTCATTCTGGTTTCCTGAAGACCTTGTGCTTAGTTGACAATAGAGATGTGTGGATATTCATGTGTTATTTGTTCACATATACACAAAAGCTCAAAAGCACAGGTCAGTATAGTTCTAGAAAAAAATATTACTAATGATTATAAAAGACTTATTCTTCTTATGGAAATTAAAATAACATGGAGGGAAAGGGGCTGATCCAGAGAATTAAATAAGAGTTTGCAAATAAGTGATTCTTATTAGGATATGAGCTATGATATAGGGACAGATACATTTTTTTAGTGTTCCAGTTATTTGGACAGGTTTGCTACAGTATGATTTTGCAACACTTAATTCTGATGTCTGTTCATTATTTGTTAGGAATTAATACATGCCCATCTCCCACCACACCAAATACCTTTTAAAAGGTAATTCTATTAATAGTTAAGAGGATTTACAGACATAATCTGTACTTTCTGCAAAGATACGCATCACACTAAGCAGGAAAATTGTCTCTTTTTTGGGAAATGTTATCTAGTGGTAGAAATTCATTCTTAGGGAATTCTCTTTTTGAAACTACGATTTTAAGAAAAACACTCCTTAATTTTTTTTAAACATATACCTTACTTTATTTTTTAAATTGATTTCAGAGAGGAAGGGTGAAGGAGAGAAACATCAATAATGAGAGAGAATCATTGATTGGCTGCCTCCTGCATGCCTCCCACTGGGGATCGAGCCAGTTACCCAGGCATGTGCCCTTGGCCGAAATCGAACTAGGGACCGACCTTCAATCTGCAGACCAATGCTCTATTGGCAGAGCCAAACTAGCTAGGGCTTTAATGTCCTTTTGTTTTTTCTTTGGTATATTAATTTTTTTCTCTAGCAATTTTTGTGGAAAGCAGCCTATAATTTTTCTTTTAGTTTACTATACAATAGATAACTTTTATATCAGAGAAAAATATTCAATGGTTAATAGCAATAGACATAAAATTTGTTAAAGTTTTTTTTTTTAAACATTATCTCCGGAAACAAACAAATAAACAAACAAACAAAACATAAAGAGTCATTTGTCTTTGTAAAGGGAAGTTGTTTAGGTTAGAGAAAATTGCACAGATGAGGTAATTATTATCAAGGTTCTTAGGGTTTCTCTTGAAAAATTTGAAAACAATTTTGATAACATCAGTAAGTTAAAGTGAGCAATGGCTCTGAAACTTGCTTAGGTTTTATATTCCTTACTGATAAATTCTTTCCTTGTCAAGAAAGGATCATGGCAAACAAAGGACTTGTATGCCTGCATATAAGCTTAACCAATGACACAGATAACAGGGGGGTGAGGGCATGAGTGGGGGATTGGGGGTTAATGGGGGAATAAGGACACATATGTAATACCTTAACCAATAAAGAAACTTTAAAAAAAGGAAGGATCATGGATTGAAGAGATTGTCTTACCTTGGTATCATACACAGCCTTGGTGGCCCCTTCTTTTTCGGTGGTTTGGTGAATGTTTGCATTATATGCCTCAGCCCTCTGCAGGGGCAGAAATGGCTCCCACATGGATGGCCTAGAGAAATGTTCCTGGAGGCATTCTTGGTTATCTTGGGAAAGCCTGGTCATGGTTTTACAATAAAGGTTCCAAATGAGTCCTATTTCCTGATTTTAACAACACCAGCCAAGGTCCCCTCTATTTTTCTTCATTTGGCTAATGCTGAGCTCTCTCTCAGTCCCCTGGGGACTGTCCTGGAAAGTGACACAAATCCATGCAAAAGGATTATCTGTTTTATGGATGAGCAGCTTATCCACAGGTCTGAAGTATTCTATTTCAGGCAGGGCCTCCTATTTTGAATGTCTAGGTTTGTTAGGACTGCCCTCTACAGGTAGTAATGTACTCCTAATTAAAATTTAATCCTAAATCAAAACTGAAGTGATTCAAGTGATATATTGCTTAGTATATAATGATAAAGAAAATAGGTTGCTTGGAAGAATTCTGTACTAGCAGTGTGGCAAGGACTAGTAGTTGGCAATCTTGGGCTATGTGATTGAGAGGCAGATGGTTTTCCTAATCTATTTAGGTTTCCTAAAACATCATTTTAGTACCTGCCAGATTTGTGGCTAGAAATGTATGCTAAACTCATACCCAAACTTAAAGCCGAGGATTATCACTCTTTTTATTTGTTATGTAGAATTAGTTAAAATGAGTTTCTTAGGAGGTAACCAGTCATCTAATGATTAAGGTAAAATTTGGCTTATAATATCATACTTCATATTTGTACTCAATGGGCAAAAACATTTCCCTTAAAAACAGGAGCAAGACAGAGATGTCCATTTTCACCACTCTTCTTCAACATAGTACTGGAAGTGGCTAGCCATAGCGATCAGACAAGAAGAAAAAAATCAAAGGCATCCAAATTGGAAAGGAGGAAGTAAAACTGTCATTATTTGCAGATGACATGATATTGTACATAGAAAATCCTAAAAGGCCCCACTAAAAAATTACTAAGTTTAATAAATAAATTCAGCAAAGTAGCAGGATAAAAATTAACATCTAGCAAATGATGGATGACATTTTTATAAGCCAATAATGAACTCCAAGGAAAAGAAACTAAAAATTGCATTTATTTTTGCAATAAAAAAAATAAGATACCTTGCAATAAATTTAGCTAAGGAGATAAAAGACCTGTACTCCCTCTACAGGATATATTAGTAGAAAAAAGAAATTGAGCCGAAACCAGTTTGGCTCAGTGGATAGAGCATCAGTCTGAGGACTGAAAAGTCCCAGGTTTAATTTTGGTCAAGGGCACATACCTTGGTTGTGGGCATATCCCCAGTAGGAGGTGTGCAGGAGGCAGCTGATCAATGTTTCTAACTCTCTATTCCTCTCCCCTCCTCTCTGTAAAAAAAAAAAATCAATAAAATATATTTCAAAAAAAGAAAAAAAATAGAGGCAAATACCAACAATGGAAGACTTTGTTCATGGATTGGAAAAATTAACACCATTAAAATGTCCATACTACCCAAAGCAATCTATAGATCCAACTCAATCCCTATTAAAATACCAATGGCATATTTCAGACTTAGAATACTCTAAAAGAAAGCATAGGCTGCAAAATCTCAGATATCTCTTATAGCAATATATTTGCTGAAACATCTCCTAGGGCAACGGAAACAAAGGAAAAAATAAACAAATGGGACTTCATCAAAATAAAAAGCTTCTGCACAGCAGGAGAAACGGCCAACAAAATGAAAAGGGAACCCACTGTATGGGAGAACATGTTTGCCAATGATACAACAGATAAGGGATTAATTTCCAAAATATATAAAGAACACATACAATATAACAAAAGGAAGACAATCACCATCATCATTTTTTAAAGATTAATTTATTGATTTTTAGAGAGAGAAGAAGGGAGAAGGAGAAAGAAACATCAATGTGAGAGTGCAACATCCATTGGCTGCCTCCTGCATGCCCCCCACCAGGTATGGGCAAACAAGGCTGTGCCTTTGACTGGGTATCAATCTGGCAACCTCCCAGTACTCGAGAGCCACCTAAGCCACACTGGCCAGGGCCACACGAATTACTTTTTTAGTATAACTGCAAAGATTGCATGGAACATTCATTGTTGGCTAAACCTGCACCCCCAGGGCAAGACAACTTTCATGACCCACATCTCAGCATCAGTTTCATATACAATAGCCCGAAAAGAACGCCTGCTTCATTGACCTGTTAAATCCAAATGCAAGTCAATCATTTAAAAGCTGTTAGTTAAACTTTTGAAAAGAATGACTTGGAACTTAATCTCTACATCTGAGGGCTGCTGCCTAAACAAGCAAGGGCGAGTTTTGCCACCAGGAGGTCACAGTTCGATTCCAGGTCAGGGCACTGCCTGCCTGGGTTTCAGGCTTGGTCCTGGGTGTGGAGAGAGCATCATTGATGCTTCCATCTCTCTCTCTTCCTTTCCCTTCTGCTCTAAAATAATAATAATAATAATAATAATAATAATAATAGTAATAATTGTGGGAAGCTTGCAGGGCTTCCCCTGCAGGGAGGCTTAAAGAAGGGCCTTGAAAAGGGTCTTTCA
>PVJN01038921.1:0-20070 GCA_004026805.1 Lasiurus borealis
GAGAAGGAGAAGGAGAAGGAGAAGGAGAAGGAGAAGGAGAAGGAGAAGGAGAAGGAGAAGGAGAAGGAGAAGGAGAAGGAGAAGGAAACAACCTCTGGTGAATGCTCACCATGTTTTAGGATCTATGCTAAGAATTTTCCATGATTTACCTCTTTTAATCTTCACAACAATCTTATGAAACTTTTTAAGTGGCAACTGAAGCCACAAAGGTAGTAACTTTGTCTGGGTCACATAGCTAGTAAGGGAGTAATCCAGGACAGAATGCAAAGAAAGGCAAACTATCTCCACAGCTTGTCCTCTCAGCATTACTCCAGAATTGAAAATTGTGCTGCTTCATACCCATCAAAGGAATCCCTGGAAGGTGATCAGTTTTGTCAGGTCAGACTGAATGCATGATTAAAGCCTAGCTTACTTCATCTTTCCCAGCTTTAAATCCTTGATTCCAAACTTGGGCCTCATACTCAGGCTCTACCATTGAGGTTAGCCCCTATGACAGGGGTAGGTTTCAGTGTCTAGCAAATCCAATTGAATAGCTCTGTGGCAGAGTTCAACCTGGAATGCCTCATGACATGAAAAGGTAAAATCTTAATTAAAAATGTAAGTTTATACAATCTAATGTGATGTACATTAGAAATACTGAATATGAAGTAGGTGATTATTTGGTGATTATTTTTCAAAACTAATCAGAGAATAAGAATAAGTAGTTATGGTAGCAACCATAACCTCAATCTATCATCTCTATATAAAAAGCAATAGTGTCATTTCATGTTCTTGTTCTCTCCATTCTCTCGAATGCCCACATTAAGCCTGGCAGGTGTTTCTCAGTGGTTAGAGTGTGGGTCCATGCACCAAGGAGTCACAGGTTTGATTCCCCCTCTAGGACAAGTGCCTGGGTTGCAGGTTTGATCCATGGCTCTGGTTGCATGAGGAAGGCAACTAATTGATGAGTCTCTCCTCTCTCTCTCTCTCTCTCTCTCTCTCTCTCTCTCTCTCTCTCTCTCTCTCTCTCTCCCTGCCTCCCTCTCTTCCACTCTCTCTAAGAAGCAATGGGAAAAAACCCTCAGGTTAAACAAAAAAAATGCAGAAACAAATAAGTTTTGTCCCATACCCCCCAACTACTGGCATCACATATGGGCATGCTTATACACATGCATATCCACAAACCTGTTAAGAACAAAATCTAGTCTTCAGTTGGTTTTAGGAGATTTGAAAAAAAAATGTTTCTAAAATAAAAGAAACTTAATAATCAGGAAAAAGAAGAAATTGGAAGATATGATTAAGAGATTCAATCATGACAAAGAGTGGACTTAACAAGGGACACTGGTGCCACCTCTTTTGGCTACATAATTCTGAGCAACTGAACCTCAGTGTTCTCAGCTGTAAATTGGGAATAATAATTTATACCACAATGCCTCATGGAAAAGATAGAAAAGACAAAGCAAATTAAAACACCTGTTACTTTTACAATGCTGTATAAACGTGTCTATTGAACCTGGATCTCCACTGGATTTTATTTGCACTACAAACAACCCTATTGAAAATATCATATTCCACAAATTTAACCAATCTAAGATATATAACTGGTAGCTACACATATAAAGCTAAGTAATCCAGTACATAAAGGTTGTTTTGTTTTTATTTATTTTTCAATTAAAGTTTGTGTGAGGCAGAAATAGTTGGTGAAATATTACTTTCGTTTGCATATATAGAGTCATCCATAGTCCATTCTCCCAGCTCAGACCACAGTGCCTAGTTCTTGATAGTTCTTAAAACACAGTATTCCCCCTGAGAAAAGTACACCTGGTCACATCTCCACCCATAGACTAAATCTGACAAGAGCATCTCCTCAAGTCCCTTCATTTCACTGCACAGAAATTCAGTCTATTAAGCCACACATTAAAAAAATTCAAGCAAAATCAGCATTTGCATGACTCCTCCTTAAATATATCAAAATTAGCTTTTTTCTACTGTTTTTAATTTTTAATGCTTGAATGGTCCTTAATACCTGAAAACAGTACTACTCTTATTACTAGAATAACTTACTGTTTTATTTTGTTTCCATGTGATACAGGGCTATGATTCCATCTTGAGTCTGGAACAACTCTGTCGTAGGTTATATAAGCATAAAAACACATTATCATCATTTGCTTCAAAACTTCATTTCAAAACGTTTTAAATCCTAGAAATTCAGGGAAGTGTCAGCAAAAGCTAAATTTAGCATGGCATCTGAGAATCACAAGACTAGAGGCCTCTCTTGAAAAGACTGAAAATGAGGTTGTGGAGAGATGTATGTGCTGTGAATATCATAAGAGGCTGCAGCAAAGGGCTTGGCCTTGATGAGGAAGCAGCAGAAAACATGAAATGCCAAACAGGTCTGTGAATTCACAGGACTGGTTAGAATTACTGGTTAGAATTAGCAGATCACAGGCAAGGTATTATCATCTTGTTTGGCATTTGAAAGTACTAAATAAAATGACACTTAGCAAGGAGGCCCAAGTATAATAATTGAGGAGCAATTTCATTAACAGGTACCATTTGAAACCTATCTGGCACTGGTTTCACCACATAGAGGTAAGTATTAATCAGAATCCACTTATGAGATATTCCTATCAAGATAAGCAGAGGCATAATTCAGTAATGAGGAAGTTTTGCAGAGATAGCAAGGAATGATTTTTTTTTTAAAACAGTAAGAAAATATAGAGTCTTGTTGCCAAAAACAGTTCATTAGAATACACCAGCCCATTTTTAACCTCCCTGGCAAGTAGGGAGCAACCACAATCACCATGAAAAGACAGAGGAACCCTAGCTAGTTTGGCTCAGGGGATAGAGTGTCAGCCTGTGGACTAAAGGGTCTCAGGTTTGATTCCAGTCAAACATACCTCAGTTGCAGGTTCCAGGGTGAGTGTAGGAGGCAAACAATCAATGTTTATCTCACACAGATAATTATCTATGTCTTTCCCTCTTTTCCACTCTCTCTAAAAATATAAGGAAAAATACTTTCGGGTGAGGATTAAACAAAATAGACAAAGGAAATGGCTTGTATTACTAAAAACTTATTAATGAGGAATGGCTATGAATTATAAAAATGACACAATCCTATCACAATGTCTTATAATCCATATGACATCATGAAGGGCTATACAAGGCAGACTTTATGACACCAATCATAAACTTTGGATTCAATTTTCTTTCTGACATAATAAGTACCAAAAGAAACACCCACATGAGAAATACCACAATGTTCTGTCCTATCTGATGTGAGAGAAAAATGAAATAATAGGAAAGAAAAGTAGCTAAGAATCATATCTGTGGACTTTTATCTCTTTCATGTATAACAAAAATGAAGTAGGCCCTCAACTCCTATTATAAATTGAAACAGAATATAATTGAAAGAAAATCCAGTTAGTTATGAAAATAAAAGCATCACCATCCTGAATCTGTTCCTGGAATTTCGTCTCTAAGATATTTCTTTCAAACAAGATATAATTGGAAAATAGGAGATGGTGTTTGGCTTCTTGAAACAAAATTAGAAGACACACACACACACACACACACACACAAAGTAGTCTATCTTAATGAGCTAAAACTGTTGACTGCGTAATGACATCATCTGGATTAAAATTATAGGTGCTTTCCCTTGACTGGGGACTGAGGCATGAGAGGAGTTGAGGGTCTACCAAGGCACGTAGTTGACAGGTGAAACTTTTGAGTTCTGTGCAGAGGGTCAGAGAAAAGGAGGAGAGAAGTGAGGCATCAGCATAGGCATCTGGAGTCCATCCAGGGGCATGCGTGTGCCAGGCCAGCACACAGAGGTTGGAGAGCTGCAGGCCAGTATTGAACACCGAGTAATGGCTATGCAGTTGCAACTTGAAGCAAATGAAGATACTTCAGTAGAAGAAGAAAGCTTTGGCCCACAACCTATTTCACAATTAGACAGCTAGATTTTCAGAAATGAAGAAGCCCTAGTATCCCATGGTAGAGTCTGCTGTTTTTACGAGTTATTAAACAATAGTTGTGCAAAAAAGAAAAAAAAATGGCGGCAGAATAGACAGATGTATCACAAGCCTTGTCCCTGAGCAGAAAGAAAGAACAGCTGGGGGGTGCACTGGGAGTGTTTGTTGGCAAGTTAAGAGAGTTATACTCCAGGAGAAGGTGGGGGAGTGCTGGATGAAGCTCTCCTGACTGGGCAGCCCCCACCGCTGCTGGGTTTTTCTCTCAGAACCACCAGCTCAGATGAGGAAACCACGCCATCTTGAAGGGGAAAGTGGATGTTATCGGAAGCCAGAAAATCTACAACTATGGCACCCGCTGAACACCTGCAAACCCCCAGAATACTGGTCCCAAATTTGTGCAAACACTTGTATTCATTGGAGCTTTACAGTCCACAAGGAAAGGTGGGATTTTGCCTGGGATAAGGAGAGAGAAAACTACATAACCAGATACCCAGAGAAGAGAAACCATAGGGAGACAAAGAAACAGCCCACATATGAAAGAAAACCAGGCATCACCAGAAAAGAAAGTAAATGAAATGGAAGCAAGCAACCTGCCAGAGAAAGAATTCAGAAAAATGGTCATAAGGTGGCTGAAAAGAATGAAAGACAAATTCAACAATATGAGTAAGAACCAAAAAGAAGTGAAGAAGAACCAGAAAGAAATGAATTAAATGCCCCAATCAAAAGACATAGGGTAACAGTTTGGATAAGAAAACATGACCCATATATGCTGTCTATAAGAAACCCATTTCAGAAAATAAGACACACAGAGACTGAACGCAAAAGGGATGGAAATAGGTTTTTCTGGTGAATGGAAATGAAAAAAAAAAAAAGGTGGAATAGCAATATAGTGGTACCTCGAGATACGAGTGACCTAATATACAAGATTTTTGAGATACGAGCTATTGAGTGAGCGATTTTTGCTTTGAAATACAAGCAACAGTTGAGATACAAGTAATCACGCAGATTGGCCGGCTACACACGACCCACCAGTTTACCGCAACTTGAGCATCTCATAGTTTCCCACGCCTCAAGGTTACGGAACGAATTAAACTCGTATCTTGAGGTACCACTGTACTACTAGAAGTATTAGCCATTGCAATTAGACAAGAAGAAGAAATAGAGGGCATCCAAATTGGAAAAGAAGTAAAGTTGTCTTTATTTGCAGATGACATGATATTGTACATAAAAAAACTGAAAGACTCCATCAAAAAATTAATAGACATAATAAATGAATTTGGCAATGTAGCAGGATACAAAATGAATGCCAAGAAATCTATGGCATTTCTATATACCAATAGTGAACGCATAGAAAGAGAAACTAAAAAAGCAATCCCATTTACCATCACACCAAAAAAATTAAGATACCTAGGAATAAACTTAACTAAGGAGGTAAAAGACCTATACACTTAAAACTACAGGACACTGAAAAAGGAGATAGACGAAGATGTAAACAGATGGAAGAGCATACCATGCTCATGGATTGGGAGAATCAACATCATTAAAATGTCCGTACTACCCAAAGCAATCTATAGATTCAATGCACTCCCCATGAAAATACCAACCGCATATTTTACATACCTAGAAAGAACTCTCCAAAGATTCATCTAGAACAACAAAAGATCCCAAATATCCTTAGCAATCCTGAGAAAGAAGAATAAAGTAGGTGGGATCTTAATACCTGATTTCAAGCTCTATTATAAAGCCTGGTACTGGCACAAGAACAGATATATAGACCAATGGAAAGGAATGGAGAATATTGACCCAAACCACTATGCTCAATTAATATTTGACAAAGGAGGCATGAACATACAATGGAATCAAGATAGTCTCTTCAACAAATGGTGTTGGGAAAATTGGACAGATGCATGCAAAAAATGAAATTAGACCACCAACTTACACCATACAAAAACATAAACTGAAAATGGATACATGACTTAAATCTAAGATGGGAAACCATAAAAGTACTAGAAGAATCAACAGGCAGCAAAATCTCAGATATATGCCGAAAGAACTTCTTCACTAATATTGCTCCTAGAGCAATGGAAACTAAAGAGAAAATAAACAAATGGAACTACATCAAAATGAAAAGCTTTTGCACAACAAAAGAAACCATCAACAAAACAACAAGAAAGCCCACTATATAGGAGAACATAGTTGCAAATATTATCACTGATAAAGGTTTAATCTCCATAATCCACCAGCAACTCATACAACTTAAATAAAAGGAAGATAAACGATCCAATAAAAGAATGGGCAACTGACCTAAATAGAATCGTTTCCAAAGAAGACAGAAGGAAGGCCAAAAGACACATGAAAACATGCTCAAAGTCACTAATTATCCAAGAGATGCAAATCAAAATGACAATGCGATACTATCTCACACCTGTCAGAATGACTATCAACAAATCAAGAAAGGACAAGTGTTGGCGAAGATGCAGAGAAAAAGGAACCCGTGTGCACTGCGGATGGGAATGCAGACTGGTGCAGCCTCTGTGGAGAACAGTGTGGAGTTTCCTCAAAAAACTAAAAATGGAACTCTCATTTGACTCAGTAATTCCACTCCTAGGAATATATCCGAAGAAACTAGAAACACCAATCAGAAAGGATATATGCACCCCTATGTTCATAGCAGCACAATTTACAATAGCTAAGATTTGGAAACAGCCTAGGTGCCCGTTAGCAGATGACTGGGTCAGAAAACAATGGCACATCTACACAATAGAATTCTATGGTGCCATAAAAAAAGAAGGAATTTTTACCATTTTCAGCAAACTGGATGGAACTGGAGATCATTATGCTAAGTGAAATAAGCCAGTCAATGAAAGAAAAATACCACATGATCTCACTCATTTATGGTTAATAAAGAACATCATAAACTGATGAACAAAAGATAGATATAGAGGCAGTAAGCATCAATCATACTGTCAAATTACTGTGGAAAGATTAGGGAGAGGTGGGGTAGATGAGAGATCAAATGAAGGACTTGTATGCCTGCATATAAGCATAACCATCAGATGCAAGACACTCAAGACACTGGGGGTGAGAGCATGCATGGGAGTGGGGTTGGGGAGCAATGGGAAGATATGTACACATGTAATACATTAATAAAAATTGAAAAAAATAAAACCATAAATGATTTGATATGTGACTATGAGTACATTACCCAACCAATCTATATAGGTTTCTTCATTCAAAAGCAGGGAGACAAGAAGAATTAATTCAAAGATTGGCTATGTGAATTAAGTGAAATGCTGTATGCAAAAGTGATTCGAGTGCTTCCCAACATGTAACTAATGTTTCATTCATTTATGTCCTTAGCACATATGTACTGAACTCTATACCAGTACCCATCCTATGTGCTTGGGTTTCAGCAATTAACAGAACAATGTTTCTACCCTTATAAACTTCATATTCTTTTGAAATTTACCTGTTATGTCAATAACTTGTTACCCAGTAATATATAAAGACATTTAATGTCAACAAGTACCAATACCCTAATATATTATAGACATACGACATACTCCAGCATGCACTTTAAAGTTGTTGAGGCCTCAGAAGGAGAAGTGTGAAAAAAAAGCACTCTAAAATAAAGAAAAAAATCTGCATAGATACCCTAAAAGGATTTTTTTTATGTCATATATAAGGATACCTTTGAGAGTTTATTAAAAACTTAAGATCTGTTTCTAATAAAATGTATACCTAATGATCCAGCAACTTTACTCCTAATATTCTCACAGTGAAACATGTTCACACAAACACAAGTACCAAGAAAGTTCATACAACCTTATTTATAATAGCCAAAAACAAGTCAAAGACCCATTAAGAGAAACAAAGATACTCAAAGTGTGATCTAGTCATAGAATACTGCTCAATAGTGATGAGAAGATAACTATTGATAGATGCAATTACATGGTGATTATCAGAAACATTAAAAATTAGACACAAAAGGCTACTACTATATACTGTATAATTCCATTAAGGTAACTTTCAAGAATGAGTAAAACAAAGTTATAACATTAAAAATCAGTATATAGTTGCAATGAGTGGCAGATGAGAAATTGACTGAAAAGCCACAGGAGAACTCTGGGTTTGAAAATATTTTGTGTATTGTTTTAAATGGTAGCTATACAAATATGTTCAATCAATACCCACAACTCACAAAAATTAACTTTTAAGATCTATTAAAAAAAAGTAAGTCATTAAGAACTGTAGATACTTTCTCTAGTTATCCATACATTTGTATAGGGCTTGAGATGGTAAATGAACCCCAGGGTAAAATTTCCTGATGTAGAAACTAGTGACAATTAGCTACTTTAAATGTTACTGTTAAAATGTATAAATAGATAGATAATTCAGGTGAAATCTTCTAGAGAAAAAAAATTGATTCAATTGTCTGATATTTCCTATATATCAATTCTATTCTGACATGTCTTCCCCACAGATAGTCAAAGTAGAAATTTGTACTTGATCAGGACATATTATCAATCATTATTTTACCATTATTTTGAAAGGCAGGGGTTTTGGAGTGATTTACTATTTCCTTGGAAAGGCATGGCCAGTTATAAGGAAGGTTGTTAAGTGCACTAATGATGAAGAAATCAATTCATACCTGCTTAATATTTTATTAAGCAATATTAAACATAAAATATCCTTCACTGAACAATATTGTATACTAGAGGCCCAGTGCATGAAATTCGTGCATGGAGCGGGGGGTTCCCCCTCAACCCAGCCTGTACCCTCTCCAATCTGTGACCCCTTAGGGAATGTCCAACTGCCAGTTTAGGCCCGATCCTGGCAGTCAGACAACCCTCTCACAATCCTGGACCACTGGCTCCTAATCGCTCACCTGCCTGCCTACCTGGTCACCCCTAACTGCCCCCCACTGCCAGCCAGGTCACCCCCAACTGTCTCCCCTGCTGGCCTGGTTGCCCGCAATTGTCTCCCCCCACAGCCAGCCAGGTCACCCCATGCAGCCTGCTGTTCAGTCATTTAGTTATCCCTCACTAACCCCCCTGCTGGTCTGGTGGCCCCATACAGCCTGCTTGTTCAATCATTTGTTCGTTCCTCATTAACACATCTATTGGCCTGGTTGTAGGCAGCCATCTTGTGAGGGTGTGAGGTCAATTTGCATATTACCTCTTTATTATATATGATGTTCTAATATAATAGGTGCTTGGGCCCTTTAAAAAAAACAGGCACTTTTCTGTCAGGGACCTGTGACCCAGGCCAAGCTGTACATTTGAAAAAAAAAAAATGCCTATAAAGGCTAATAAGGAACCTGATTGTATACTAATTTCAAATTAACTTTATACTCGCTTCAGGCTTCAAAGGGTGCTGAGAGAAAAGAAATAGTTATATGGAAGGAAATTACTCTTGATTATAAAAAGACCATCATGAGAGATACCCATTTCTCTCTCACTTTTGATTGGAGCAAGAAGCCATGGGCAATAAGAAAACAGATTTTTCGAGAAAAGGGAGACAGAAGAAGAATGCTGAATAGGAAAGTGACAGGAAGCCTCAGAGGATGAAAAAATGATAGAGACTGAAAGCGTTTACTTATATTTGTAAGAATGAGTGATTAGACTAAAGAATGATTAAAGTTTAATGAATAGGAATTAACTAATTATACTGGTATATATATTTAAATATTTTCTAATTAAGTACTATTTGTATGATTTGATAGTTACTAGTGCTGCTCACCAACTTAACAAAGAATTTGATTTTTTCAGGAAGAGCATAATGTCACTGGGTAAGTATTCTATCCTATCCATGCCTATGGGCAATTAAGATATTTAATTACTTGCCTTAGTCTACCAGCCTCTTTCCCCCTGGAGGAAGCTAGCCTTTATTGTAGGCATAGAACCTAAAAAATAATAATCTGTACTCTTTTCATCCTATTCCTCTAATATAAGCTTACAAAAAATGACTAATTTAATACATCTCACATAAACCGTTAGTATAATCCTATACTTTGGACGAAGACCCTCAGTTAGAGATACATTTTCTATTATGACCCATAACACACATCTATATCACTGAAACAAAAGTCCACAAAATAAATCTAATAATTTCCAAACGTGATTCATTTTAACATATTATGTTCTGATCTATTTTAATTTTTCTATTCCATTTTTAATGCTAATTTTTATCCACTAAAGTTATTTCCCTATCACAGCTGAAAAAGCACATATTACAAATGAAATGCTTAATGTACTCCTCTTTGTCTAAGTTGTCTCTATGATTGGTAAAATGGCACTAAACTTCCTGTGGTGATGAGCTAAATCCAACTGTTTTAAGAATAACTGAGGCATGACAAGGGCAAGAAGGCTTGGGTCTTCAAGAGACTTCTGGAAAACTTGTCAAAAGCAGCTGGAAAACTAGCAGTAAGATATCTTCCGAAAATTCCAATGCTCATACTGCTCCCCTCTAAAATATGATCAGTCTCCATTCCTCATGTCCAAGAGCAGAACTCAGCATCTGCTTTGTCTTACCTGGGTAATTCAACCTTGGCTTACTCAGGAACTGAGATTTACTGATTACTGTATATGTCTTAACCAAATTGTTATAGCTTTTAGCCCATCAACAAAAGATGTATTTTTTTCATTAATGGTGTTTTGCCCTCTGATCCCCATTACCGCCGTAAGTTAAAATGGTGAAGATGGCAAAGAAAGGAAAGGAAGGTTTTTCCACATAGAACCTATATGTCATAAAAGGAAGACAAAGCACTGTCTCTGAACCATGCCTAAGCCTCTAGAAGTATGTCTAAAAAAAAAAAAGAAAGCTCAGTATCCCATTGTGATCACTCACAGCAGCACAAGAAGGATTTATGACAGTCGGAACTTAGAAAGAGAGATAGGCAGACAGCCAATTAGGTGATTGTTGGTGAAGCAATAGGGGACAGGATGCCCTTTATGTACACAAGTTCCAGTCCAGGAATTCCACTGAAGTGAGCATTAGAACCACCTAAGTGGTCTACTTAAGCCACAATTAATTGCCCAGTGTATTGCAGAATCCTAGACCCTAACATTGAATGAAAGGCAAGTTGGGGAAAAGGCAGCTATGAGGAGCCTAGAAAAACAGAGTGCAGTTGCAGGTAGACAATGAATGCATGAGCCAGGGCCCAGCAATACTTTCCCATGGAGACAGTTGCTGCCCCGGGATCACATGGCTGAACAATGGCAATGTAGACCAAACAAAAAAATGTTAACTCTGCAAGACTCTTATTTAAATGTTTATTAAAAAAGTGGGAAAAGTTACCCCAAGCCACATGACCTGATACTTGAGCAAACTATGTTCATCATTACAATCAGATACTACCCTAATTCATATGGCCATGCCACAGTCCTTACTCCTTATGTGAGAAATAATGAGAAGTTTTCATTGCAGTTGGCAGGGCTATACTATCATGCTTGTGATGCTACCCAGTAGCCCTGTGGCTAATGTCTATTCTGTGATGTAACCATCCTCATGTCCTAAATTACCACAAAACAGTATGAATAATAGGGTTCTATAGTCCAGTTACTTCACAGGCCACATGGCCTGAAAGCACTGACCTTAGAACTTAACAATCATTTATAATGTTTCTGTGAAAAAAAAAATGTTCCAGGCTTTAAACAGCATTCTTTCAGGCAAACACTTAGAACACAGTCTGCTAGGAACTGTCTCTACTGGTCTGGGATAGGTTTGTTTAGCACATGAAGTTTGTCTCAGAAACTTTTCAGAAAGAAATTTCCTGCTCTTAGAAGGTGACTTCAAATAATAAATTTACACCAAAAATGGACATGGAACTTTTCAAAAACAGTTGGGATGTGGAAAAGATGAACAAGCTGAAAACAAGTCCATTTGGGGAAGGTTCTGGATATCCTGTTTAAGGGAGCTTTTCACTTTAATGAAAAAAGTACTCATCTGGTGTGTGTTCCTTTGTCCACGGCATTTAATATAGATTCCTACCATGTGAAAATAGGAAGTTGGATTTATATGGCTTTTGCTTTAATGATACTAAACTGCCTGGAAATAGCAGTACATGCTACAGCATGTTTCAGATATTAAAAGAAAACCTACAGGACCAAACCCCTTCCTAAAGTTTTATAGGAAGTCCCAGGTTTTGTGGGCATTCAAAAGCAAATCAGGGCAAATACAGGAAATTCATAGATGATTTAATGGCCACCAGCTTCCCAATTATATTCAAAAGTTGAAAAGATACTCTGGCAGATGCATTCCTTCTCCTTGTAGTTTGTCATAAATTCCAAAGTGTTGGTGTCAAATTGTGTCGATTGTACTCATTTATTAATATTTGGAATTCTATAAATGACCTTACTTATCTTTAAGCATTACCCATTTACTCTTTTACAGCGGTCTAACACAAACAGCACCAAGTACAGTTCTTAGTCCTCTCTGTGAAACCATAGAAGCATTGCCTCAGGGAGACTTACATAAGCCTGCATCTGGGGAGAGGCGGGGAGGAGGAAGCAGAAAATTGCAGGATCTGCTGATCTGGATATAGGTCTCTGCAGGAGCTTCCAAATGTGTCTTTGTTTATGTTCTGGGCTCTGGTTTGTTGTGGGGCACAGATCTAAGAAGGAAGGAATTTGTTGCCTCAATTAAAAAAAAAATTAGTGTCATTAAGATGTGGAGAAAGGTTAGAAAAAAGAGAGCAAAAATATCATCTCGGTATATTTTAAAACAAATATTTACACATTCATGAAATTAAATGTCATACTTTTGCCTTTTTAATGGCTGATCTTCAGTCTTTGATATAGAGGTTAATAAATCCCAATTCCTCCACACAAAGTAAAAAAATATATGGCAGTGAAGCATATAATTCAAGTAGAAAGATCACTGGCTCTGGGTCAGAAAGGCCTTCTTTCTACTTTCTAGCCATGCAGTGTGTGCAAATCAACCTCTTTGAGCTTCAGTTTTATTTTCTTTAAATGAGAATTACCAGGAAATAATACATGTGATGATTCAATAAAAGGGGGGTGGGGGGGAGTAAAGCAACTAGCATAAGACATCTGCAATGTGTCTTCCTTCCTTGCCCTTCTCTTTTCTCTTTAAGGGAATATGTATATTTTTAATAAGAAATGACATAATTAACCAAAACAATTATCTAGAAAGCCTAATATTCATTGCAGATACTGTACTCCTCTCTACATAGGACCAGGCATGAAAGAGTTAAGTGGGAGCACCACTTTTCCAGCTAAAGTGGAGAGTGGTGGGAGGGAGGAGGGTAATAGTGGGTTTAATAGTGTCACGCAGGCAGAGTCTGGTGCTGTGGGAAGCTCCTTGGTATTTCTTCTCAGACTCCACAAGGCCAGGAAGTGATTTTCTCAATCCAAAGAAGTTTCGCTTGCCCTGCTCTCCTTCTCCTGCTGCACAGTAGGAAGCCAAGGACACACAAGGTTCACAAGAAAGAGAACAGCATTTCTCCGGATAATATGGAAAGCAAATGAGCCACATGTCACACAGCATACTGGAAGGAAGCAAAGCCTCCTCAACACATAGCATTAAAAAGACTCAACTTATGTTAAGCTTTGAACGCTTGCAGATGTGAAGACCAAGAAAGTGGCACAAGGAGCAATAAAAAACTCCAATACCTGGTCAGTTGCAGTTCATACTATGAAGTACTTAAAGAATTACACAAAAACACACTTGCACTCTTTTCTTGCCCTTGTCTCGTGGTAGTACATCTATTGGACAAGACAAAGAAAAAAAGAAGAAGAAAAAGAAGCTTACATTATATCAAAACACAGACAGGATTAAGTTTCTTAAGCTTAATGGAGATAAATAGATCAGTATACATAATTTCTTCATATAACATTCTAAATATGTTACATATATGTATGCTTATCAAGTTTGTAACACACATGTAATTCTTTTCTTTCTTTTTTTAATCTTTATTGTTGAAAGTAATGCATATGTCTTCTTTTAACCCCCATTAACCTCTTCTAGCCCATCACTACTCCCAACCCCTCTGCTTTATTCTTTCAACCAGGATTTATTTTCTCTTAGCTAGAGGGAGGACATGGGCTTTGTCTTTATAGCTCACTTGTGGACTTATGACTGCTTAGTATGTAGTAGTTGCTCATAAATATTTGCTGAATAAATTAATGAGCTTTTCCAGGTCTAAATAAAACTGCCATTTTAGATAAGCAATTATAATACAGTATATTAACTCACATGAGAGTGGACTTGTAGTAGAAATGGGTCTCTTTCATGGAGTTGCAAGGAAAGTATTCCAGGAGACTCCCATATGGGAGGATATGGTCTCCTTGTAAGATTTGGTTAGAAATAGAAGGCTGCCCCCAGGTCCCCTTGTCTCATCACCATCAGTCCCACTGTGAAAGTCCGGCCTTGTCTTCATCAGGCCCAGAAACAGGGCCAATGTCCAGATACTTTGTGCCACTGGTTCAGTCCACGTCTTTGTCCACCCAGCTAGCTTAGATTGTGTTCCCAATGCACTCTAGGCAGCTACTGGGACCACATGGCTGCTATAGAGAGAAACCATGTGAAAAAAAATGGAGTGAACATTACTGAGCAAGAGAGAGAAAGAATGAAAGCAAGAGCAAGAAAGAGAGACAGAGACAGATAGAGACTTAGAGAAAGAAAGAAAGCTCTTTGTGAAGCTTGGGTTATATTATCCTGGGTTTGGTAAGGGCCAGGCTTTTTTTCAAACTAAACAATCAACTTCTCAAACCCTTAAGAACTTGCACTGGGCCCGCCCCATAACCAATCTATATCTTAGGTATTCTGGGGTTCTGTGTCAATTTCCCAGGTGAGGAAGAAAGGCCCAAGGTCGCCATCTTGGTTCCTACTGCACATGCCTCAGAGCAGAAGCGCCTCCCTTTTCGTCATCACAACTTCACTGTGCATGTTGCCAGCACAGAAATGTCCCCTTATTGTTTACTAGAGGCCCGGTGCATGAAATTCAAGCACAGGGGGAAGAGGGGGTCCCTCAGCCCAGCCTGCACCCTCTCCAATCTGAGACCCCTCGAGGGATGTCCGACGGACCATTTAAATGGGTAGTCAGTCATCCCTCTCATAGTCCAAAACTGCTGTTTCCCAACTGCTTACCTGCCTCCCTTCCTGATTGCCCCTAACCACTTCTGCCTGCCAGCCTGATCACCCCTAACCACTCCCCTGCCAGCCTGATTGATGCCTAACTCCTCCCCTGCTAGCCTGATTACCTCTCCCCTCCCCTGTAGGCCTGCCCCCCCCCAACTGCTCTCCCCTGCAGGCCTGGTCCCCTCTGACTGCCCTTCCCTGCAGGCCCAGTTGCCCCCCAACTTCCCTCCTGAGCTGGAATTTCGTGCGCCGGGCCTCTAGTAAAAAATAAGGGGAACATTTCTCTGTTGTCGACATGCACAGTGAAGTTGTGATGACGAAACGGGAGGCACTTCTACTCTGAGGCATGTGCAGTAGGAATCAAGATAGCAACCGTAGGCCTATCTGCATAACCTAGGAAATGGACACAGAACCCTGGAATACCTAGGATATAAATTGGTTAGGGAGGAAGCCCAGCACAAGCCCTCAAGTATTTGAGAAGTTGATTGTTTAGTCTGGGCACCTCTAACTACCCTCCCCTGCAGGCTTGATCACCCCCAACAGCCCTCCCTTTCAGGCCTGATCTCTCCCAACTTCCCTCCCCTGCTGACCATCTTCTGGTGGCCATCTTGTGTCCACATAGGGGCACCCATCTTTGATCACAGGGGGCTAGTCATCTTGTGTGTTGGAGTGATGGCCAATCTGCATATTACTCTTTTATTAGATAGGATAGAGGTGTGCTGTGGGAGGGGCCCAGCTGGTTTGCCCTAGAGGGTGTCCTGGATCAGGGTAGGGGTGTCCTTGGGGTGTGGGGCAACTTGGGTGTGGGGCCTGGCAACCCAAGTGGAGGCCCTGGTATCTGGGATTTATTTAATTGTAATTTTGTAGCCTTCCGTGGAGGCCAGGGCAGGCCAGGAATTTGGCTTCCTTCATTTCCAGGGAAAACCTAAGCCTACTGCTCACTCCATGGCTACAGCCATTTTTATTGGGATTTATTTGTTTTCTATAATTGAAACTTTGTAGCCTTGAGTAGAGTCTTGGGCCAGCCAGAGTGTTCAGGAAGCTTGGCTTCCTCCATTGCCAGGGAAACTCAAGCCTCCTGCTTGTCAGTGGCCACAGCCATCTTGGTTGGGTTAATTTGCATACTTGCTACTGATTGTCTGGTTGGTGTGGCTTTTGGGTATAATGAAGGGACAGTCAATTTGCACATTAATCTTTTATTTAATAGGATTCCTTCTCCACATCGACTGTGAGAATGAACATGTTTTACTCTGCGGAAACTGAAAAGTGGTCCTTCCTCCTTACACAGTGTGTGTAGGAGGAGGAAATAAGGAGGGTTAATCTCCTTGGTGGAGTGATGCTGCTATCCTCTGGGGTATCTATGAATTCTGCAACTTTCTATAAAAGCAGGCTTATGCTCCTTAGTTGATTATTCTTAATAATGTCTGATCCCCTTGGCTCCATTCCTTTACTAATATCTAACTACCTAGGCCAACAAACTCATGGAGTACTACCAGATCAAGAATAAGGAAGCCTTGCAATATTCCATATTGCATTTAACCTTTTTTTGTGGTTTTCCATAGTCATCAATTAAATATTTCTTTTAAGTTTTGATTTAAGTGAATATATAATCAGTTTTTCTTACCCATTTTCATCAATATTTTGTTATCCAGAGCAACCCAAACCTCTCTTATTACTTGTTCCCTTTTTAGTGCCCATCTTAATCAGGAATATTTCTATATGGCTTTACCTGAGCTGATTCAGGCAAGGTGCATTTTGTAAATTAGTGTGGTAGCCTGTTGAGTGGTATATAAAGGAATCATACAGATATTGCTTATATTTCTACAGGTTTCTATACTACAGTATAAGTAAGCAAATCTTAATTTTTTATATATCAATATAGATCAGTATCTTATGATTTTTCTTAAATTGATCTTATACTAATTTATGTTTTCAATATATCATTCTTCCAGGAAATGAGTTTTGTGCCATATTCACTTTTCTCCAAAATAATATATTCACCACAAGCAATTCATAAAATGTCATTATCTTTTTCTACAAATTACCAAAACATTAAAATGTTATATTCATTAACATAAATGTTTTTTAATTTTCTAAAAATTAATTTTTATCTACTTCTTTTACCTTTTTCATGACCTTACAGAGAACCATGATAGAATAGTCATCATAATTTCCTCTTACAGATACACATTTTTTCCCCATTATACCATGCATGTTCAAACCCAAAGTGATTCCCTCATCATTACTTCCACCAGGTGGTAGAGGACTTGAGGGAGCATTACCAGTGGTCTCATAGAGAAGATTTTCACCAACAATCCCTTGAATTTCCTTCTATTTCTAAGAAATGTGTCACAATTTAATCCCTAAGACCCAGACCACTTTTTACTATTAAAATACATGCCATTATACATATACCAAAAGCCACATAATATACAGACCAAGAATGAACCCTAATGTAAACTATGAACTTTGGTTGATAGTTGTAGAGTATATGGGAACTCTCTATACTTCCACTTAATTTTCCTGTGAACCTAAAAATCCCCTACAAAAGAATGCCTATTAAAAAAAAAAAGACTTAGATAGAACATAATCATCAGACATTGGTCAAAGTACTTTATATATTTTATGGAGGTTAATTTATTTAATTGTCATAACAATCTTATGAGAGGGATATTAATACGATTGTCCCCTTTTAATAATATGACTTCAGCAAAGGAAGGTTAAGTCACCTGACCCTGAATAATAGCACAATTGAAAAGTATCAGAGCCAACACTTGGCTAGAACTTGTGTGCCTATTATTACTCTACTGTAAGCATATCAAACTCAAAGGCTAACACAGGCCTAATAAAAAAAGATTTAAGTTTATGTGGGCTGAAAATAAAAGCTTCAGTTTTCATAGAAACATGGGTTTATTTCGATAGAGACATGCTCTAAGTCACACATTCCTCCTTTTCTTTAAAGCATTAGCTGCAGTTGGTTTCACAGAAGTATATATATATATATATATATATATATTTATATATATATAAATCTCTGCATGTGTCACTCTCAAAGACATGCTTTGTAAGGAAAAGTGCAAGTCAAAGAGACCCTAATGGTTTTCTTAGTAGAGATAAATATAAAGAGTCATTCAGATTGTTCATTTGCATCATCAAATTGCCTCAGTGATTCTTTGGCCACTTGCCCAATACTGAAGTATTCTGCACGTCTGTATTTATTGATTTGGCACTTACTGCCTTGGTTATCCCATGGTTATTTGTGGGAGATTTTGTTTTCTTCTTTTATATTTCCTGGTTTACAAATAATCTTGACAACTTGTATAACTTCTAAAAAGAGAAAACAATCAACATTTTTTAAAAGTTTAGTCAAGAGAAGGACTTCTAAATTGTTTAGATAACTATAATGACATAGATGACAGAATTTCCAAAGGAAAGAGCTGTTTGTTCCCAAAGTTCAGATTCCTTTTTGATGAGTTAGTTTTATGAAAATCATATACATATTCTGATTATTTTTCAGAACAAGTTTCTTAAATACAAGAAGAATCTTACAGAACACATATGAACTTGGAGGAATTAGCAATACTTTGAAAACATTGCAGAAATGACATTAAAAGTGAAAGAGGTCATTGAAATCTGTCTTTGATGGAAACAGTATCTAAAAGTAATATTATTCCAAGCATCTGCTGGAAGCTTTAAGAAATATTAATGATTACTGAAATGGAAAATGTTAACACTATGGAATAAAAAAAAATCCTTCTTCCCTAATGAGGTTTCTTAAGGATGGACATTAGCTAACCTTTATTTTTATGTTTATCCTAAAAATTAAAAATATAACTCTGAAGAGTGTTTAACTATAAAAAGGATATTTTGTGGCAAGTTCAGCATATAATTAGCCATTAATATGGAAAGGCCCTTTCTTCTCAGAAAAATGAATGGGGAAATAATAATCTGCATTTTCTATGAAACCTTTACTTGAAATACTGTTGGTCTTCAATGTTGAAATTTACAAAAGAGAAAAATATAGAAATAATGTGCTCATAGATGATCCTAGGATACACACAGTGAATGCATTGTGTTCTCTTGGGTTGTGGAACTACTTTGAAAGAAGTTTTACTTTTCTGTGTCATCAAAGAAGAATTTTTGGCACTGTCAGGATAATCCAACATTTGGCCTTGTAGACACCACACCTACCTAGAGAAATGTGCCAATTTGTTTGGTTTTTGAAGAGCACTCTGATTTCTGCTGAGTTAATCCACTGGACTCAGAAAAGTCTGATCCACATGTTACAATCCAGCTGTTAACTTGTTAGTTTTTAATCCCAATCTAGTTAAACTAGAATAAGGTGAGCCACCTTATCAATCTACTTTAACTGGAATAAGGTGAGTCACCTTGCATGGATATCAGTTTTCATTTGTGTCATGAAAACTGATGAAAGGGGTTGAACTTGAAATTGAAAAGATAAGATTGTGTTTAACGGTCCTCTTATGAACTGTATTTTGCTCTTGTTTTTTCTTTCCCTGTTTACCTTGTAAACAAGTTCTTGGAAATTAAACTAAGAAATCTTAATATTTAGCACATATAGGGTCGTTCTTCTGTAAAGCTCAGTTATTTGGGATGAAAAAAGTACCTGAACTCCGAAATTAAACTGTTGTTGTTATCATCATCATCTTAGCACTTACTATGTGCCAGGTAGTATTCAGAGTGCTTTCATATATTATCTCAGGTCATCTTTTAAACACACCCTATAAATTTGATACCATGAGTTTCTCCATTTTATGAGGAGGAGACAGATACAAAAAAAACTAAATGACTTTTCCAAGAACATTCAGTTAAGAAAAGCATATATAAGGTGCAGATGCAGATGAAACCACATACACAAACTTGTATTATGACAATAAAGAGCCAACTGTAATGTCCCACAATAAGAACTGCAAATATAAAAGCATCCATTGAATCAACAAAGTGGAAATAAAACCTTTTCCCTAGCTAACTTGGTAACTACCAAAGGTCAAAA
>PVJN01038922.1:0-20069 GCA_004026805.1 Lasiurus borealis
CCAGAAATGCACACCCCTGTTGACACACATCAGAGACACACAGACCCAGTGACACTCAGCCGCACATATGCACAGACTTGCTCACATGACAGCACTCAGACACCCACCCACACATCCCGGAGGGAAGGGAAGGAAAGCCAGGAGCGCCTCATTTCCTGGCCTCCTCCTCAGAGGAGCAGGGAAAAGCCTTCCCCAGAACTGCTGAGTCAGCAGCGGGTGACAAATGAGCCTCCAGCGCAGGCTCGGGCACGAACACTTAGCAGAGCACTTAGCATTCGGAGCGTGTTCGTGGTCCTGCCAGCGCCAGCCACGGGCACGAGGAGGGGGCCGGGGGGCGGGGAGCCGGCCGGCTGCCCGTCAGAGGAGGCCCTGGGGAGGAAGTGACTCACTTTGACTTTGCAAAACGCTGGACTTCGCAGCCCAAGGTCACGCAGCAGGCGTTGCCAGCCTGCTTCCTGCGGAGAGGTGGGGTGGGCTCTGCTGGTGCTAGACCAGCCAGCCTGCGAGGGGCTGGATGCAGCGGGGCCCGAGACCAGGGCTGGCCCTCCCCATGGGCAACGGCAACTGTGAGAGAGAGAGAGAGATCTGTGTGTGTCGCCCATCTCCAAAGCGCCTACACTGGCTTAGGAGTCCGAGTCTGGGGGTGGAAGGAGGTGATCCTTGGGGTCCTTCATAAACTCTCTTCTCTCCCCCTTAAAGCTCCCACTGGAATCTATGGAAAGGGGCATGGAGGCCCACCTGGGTGGCCGTAGCCGCCTGCTGGCCTGACTCTTCTGCCCTGTTCCCCCCAATTTATTCTTCAGTGAGAACTTTTCAAGGCACCAGTCACAGGATTTCCTCCAACAGCCTCCACCTGATGGTAGGTAACATCTTCCAAATGGACTGCCCTTGACCACGAAAGGAGGAGCTTTTACAAATGACACCAGGACAGCCCAAGCCAGTTTGGCTCAATGGATAGAGTGTCAGCCTGTGGACTGAAGTGTCCCAGGTTTGATTCCAGTCAAGGGCACATGCCTGGTGGTAGGCTCGATCCCCAGTAGGGAGCATGCAGGAGGCAACCCATCGATGGTTCTATCTCATCATCAATATTTCTCTCTCTCTCTCTCTCACTCTCTCCATTCCTCTCTGAAATCAATTATATATATAACTTGTAGGAAATAAGTAGCAAAATGCTTCACATAAAAAAAAAATGACACCAGGACAACACGTATGAGCCAGGGCTGCCGCAGGCCCTCAGCCCTACCTAGGGCTTGTCCCACCGCAGATCTCTGTCCTCACCCCCATCTTTGCTTGCCAGCCCTCACCCCAGCATGCCACTTTCTCTGTGAGCCGGTCCCTCTGCCGTTCTCCAGGCGGTACCTCTGCTGCATCCCCTTCAGAGCCTTCCCTGCTCTCTGGGCTGCTTTGTTTGCCTGCTCTTTTCTTTGTCTGCCCGCTCTCCGCCCTCCATAGAAGACTTTTTCTGTTTTTGTGTGACCCTGCTGTGTCCCCAGTACCAAAAATGGGACGTAGCAGGGCTCGGTAACATGGACTATGTGGGTGCCCAGCAGAGGCGCAGGCCTGAGGGAACACAGAGGGCAGCCTTGGGGGACCCCGGGAGGAGAGGCACAGGGCCTGAGAGGAGCGAGGAGCGTTTGCGTGCAGGTCTGGACAGGAGCTCAGGGGAAGCCGCTGCGCCTGGGACCAGCACCGAGGCCCCGGAATCCAGACCAGGCTGAGAATCCCCGCCCCTTCCCTGCCAGCTCTGTCCTTCGCTGGTTATTTACTAGATAGAAAGTGAGAGTGAATGCCCCCTCTCTCCTGAGGGCACTCGGGCCCCTCCCGAGGTCACTTCTTCTCCATGCCAGCTCCTCCGCACACGGGGCGCTGCAGGGGAGCCCCGAGGTGGAGAATTCCTTTCCTGAGGAGCGTCTTGGAGGTGTCAGCCACGTTTCCATCCAGGTCCTGCCAGGCCCCTGACTCAGTGTCCTCCCAGGTGAACAGGGACTGAGCAGGGATGCGCTGCTCAAAGGTGGACCTCGGGGAACAGCGGGGAAATGGGGCAAAATAGAAACACTACAAAGTGTTCATGTCCTGGCTCTGTGGCTCTGGTCACCTCTGAGCTGGAGATGCTTTTGCTTTCATTTCTCCCGTCTTCTCCATGCCCCGTGTCCCAGAGTGCGTGTCCAGTAAGATCATAATCAGGATGGTGCTTTAGAAAGTAGCTTCACTTGGGAGATTTACTCATGGAGAGTGGGGATGGGGGGTGAGGACATAGAATACAGAAAGCTACCAAGCCTCTTTCTCCCCAGGCCCAGAAGGCCCCCCCCCCACCGGTGGTGGTGGGGAGTGGGCAGCATTTCTGATCCTCCTAACCCCCACCCTATTTCCATGAGCTCATGAGCCCAGGCCTGTCCTGTTTTGGTGAAGAAAAGAGAAAGTGAAAGTGGCTCTGGGAAGGAGGTGGCCTGGGGAGCTTCCGTCTACAGAGGGACCCCCCCCCCACTCCCTGTGAGAAGGGGCAGCTCCTTGCCCCCGGGCCCCCAGCCCTGAGCTGTCTGCAGAGCCCTTGCTCTGTGCCCTGGGCTCCTTCCTGCCGCAGCCCCGGGCAGAGCAGGTGACTGGGCAGTGAGAGCGTGGCCTGCAGCCACCGTTCTCCAGCCTGCTGTCCCGACTCAACCTCCCGAGTGGGTGAGAGGAGGGGAGGGACGGCCTCGCAGCCAGGATTGTCCGCATGGAGTGGGCCAGGAGCTGGAGCGGCCGGCTCCCGGGTCAGGATGCTGCTTCAGCTGGGACTTTCCTCTGTGGCTTCCAACAGAGCTCCCAAGGGCATCCTGGGAGGCCCAAGGTGGGGGTGCAGGTGGAGGAGAGAGACAGGAACAAAACTCGGATCAGCCAACCTCAAGCACTAACCACGGGGCTGTAGAAACCACATGGGCAGCTGGCATGTCCCCGTTCGTCTATTTATTTAACAGCTCTTTTTTTGAGTGTCCTCTGCATGCCAAGCACTGTTCTAGACACAGAGGACACAGCCATGGGAACAGAGTAAAAAGAAAACAAAAACAATCCCTGTCCTTACATTCCAGAGGAGGGAAACTGTCAACAACCAAAAGAAACAGGTGAAACGGTGTAGAAATGGTGACCTGTGCTGCGGAGAACACTCAGGACAGGAAGGAGGGTGGTGTGGGAGGGAGACAGGTCCGCATTGTAAGTAGAGGGGGCGAGGGAGGCCCTGCCGAGAAGGTGGCACTGATTCTGGTTCGGCGAGGCTCTTTAATGCGCACAGAAGGCAAGGATGTAGGTATGATTATTATCATCCCGAGGAAGGACAGGAAATCAATCCCCAAGGATGAGTCCAAGGTCAAATGTCTGGGAAGCGGAGGAACTGAAAGCTGAGCTCCGGCTCTGTCTGTGCCTGTAACCACCCTGCGATCCTGGGCAGAGAGAGGAGGAAACGACAGCATGCGAGGGGAAAGGGAAATAAAGGGCATATGGGGGCCTCACAATGGTGGCCATCTGTTTTCCAAACCGAAAACCAGGACACGATCTGAAAAGATGTTCCCGTTGCCTGTGATGAGAGTGGCTGTCTGGGAGGGGCGGTTTGGACGCTGGCCCGAAGGGTGGGATTTCTGAGACATTCCAGTGGCTTGTGGGGCCCACGAGGCAGTCCAGGGGTAGGGCATTGCCATGGCAACCCCGGCCTGGCCTCCGGGGCCAAGAGCCTGGTGCAGGGCCACATGGCAGGGAAGCTATGCTGGGCATGGGCCCAAGACTCTGCGGGCCAAGGGAGCAGACAAGGCCTAGGAGACTGTGGAAAGGAGAGAGGGGGATGGCCTGCAGCCCAGATGCTGGGCCAATTAGGAGGGTGGGCTGGGAGGTTTCAGGAAGCCGCCTGGCAGGAGTCTGAGAGGCATGCGGGGCAGATCCCAGGCTTTCCTGTTAGACCAGGCTGGGTCTGGAGCTTCCTGCTCTAGGCCTGAGCAAGTCTCGCCGCTCCGATAAGCTTGTTCCCCCACCTGTGAGATGGGGACAGTAGCGCCCCACATAGGGTCGCTGCAAAGATGGTCCCACGTTGAGCTGATACAGGAACTGTGCTCTGCGTATTGCAGACTCCATACGTGACTCCTGCTGTTTGCCTCCGCCCTGTAGGGCATTGGGGCCCTGCCAAAATGGCGAGCCTGTTGGAATGGGTAGCCCTGTGGGGCTTGGGAAACCAATGACCCGGTCACCCAGGCCGGTCGTAGCTTCCCAGCCAAGCCCTGCACGTGGGCTGGGGCTCGGTCAGCAGCACGAGAACAATACCCTTCCCCAGCAGCCAGGCTCACAACGCAAGCCCTCCCCGCTGGCTCCCACCACTCGGCAGCCCCTGCGCCCTGGTCAACAAGCCTTTCCACCCCCCCCCACACACACACACCCCTGCTCTGGCCGCCTGGGGACTCCAGGACCCACAGCACCCTCGGCTTGGGTGGGCAGCCCGGCGCACGTAAGGTGAAACAGAGGCACGCCCACGGTTCTCGCCAGTGACGCCTTCCTTCTGCCGGAGCCTTCCTCATTGCTGCCCTACTGCTGCTTCTGGAAAGATTGCTCTTGAAACAGGGAAAGAACCCCGAAGAAACTTCAAAGGTTTTTACATCCCCGTCCCCACCTCCCCCCGCCACCACTTCCACGGGCTGAGCTGCCTCCCTCTGACCAGGGTCCCACGGCAAAGTCAAGGACAGCTGGAACCCACCCAGCCGTTACCAGTGATTCACCAGGTGACCTTGAGCATCCTCTCTGGGCCTCCTTTCCTTCCTTTGTAGAGCGGAGAAGATTTACATTAGATCATCTCTATGGAGTCTAGTCATGACATTGAAACGATTGCACTCATCGATTCTTCCGTTCGCTTGTTCATCCGTGCTCAGCACTCCCCCTTCCCGACGGCATGTTTTCTGTTTGTTTACCGTCTGTCTTACTTCCACGAGGGCAGGGGCCTTGGTTTGCTGTGTTCACTACACGCGGGCGTGACAGAGGACAGGGGCTTGCACTGGTCCACGTGTCCTGGAAGGGAGACAGAAGCTCACCTGCTCAGACAGGGCGGTGGAGGGAGGTTCCAGCAGGGCACTGCTGTATTTCTGACGTTGTAGACAAGCGAAGGAGAACTAACGAAGAGTGATGGTGTACTAAGGGCAGAGTAGGGGGTGGGCCTGAGAGAGCACGTACTGCCGAGCTGCAGGAGAGAGGACAGGATGGGAGCTGTGGCCTTTGGCAGAGAGAAGCAGCCGCTGCCAACCTGTGGAAGCCAGGGGAGAACAGCCCGCCTCCTTCTCCTCCTGCCTCCAACTTCCTGCTGCTGTTTCCTTTGGCCGAAGCCAGCAAGGAGCCAGGGAGCAAGAGAGCGCTGTGCCTCCATCCTCCGGGGCCAGGCCCTGGGGCACAGGCGGGTGGGCCGTGGCTCTGGCGGGGAGATGGGCAATGTTTGTTCAGCACACGCGCAGTAGGCGTTCGCCGAGCACCTGCTTTGTCAGAGCTCGTACACTGGAGACCATCACGTGACATCACATTTTACAGAGCAAGGTCTCCGCCTTCCAGGCAGCACAGATATGCCCGTTTGGATCTTGACGAGCGAGCCCCTCTTCCCTCGGCCTGGGGGTCTCCCTGCTGTGTCTTATTTGGGGGAAGCAAGTAGTAGATCACCAGTCTGATTTGCCCAATCACAACGACAAATGGACATGAGGGAGGGGTGGGGGAGGGGGAGGACCTGGGAGCTCTGGGTGAGGGGAACCCATTGGAGAGCCAGGAAGCAGCTCTCAGGAAGGTGACCTTGGACTTGTGTTTCAGGCTCCAGTGTCTGAAGGGTTCAAATCCCACTCCTCCACCCCTTTGCTGTGGGATCTTGGACCTGTTCCTCCATACCCCTGCTTCTGTTTCCATCATCTAGAAAAATGGGGGGGGGGGGTAAATAGGACCTGGGAATTTTGTGAGGATTCAACAGGAATTTGTGCCCAGGGCTTAGCACAATGTCTGGGCACATGGCAAACGCCTGGGTTATAATTAGAGACGAGGGCCGCCCCCCAACACCATTCCATTTCCCACCAAGGAGAGCTCGCCTCCCCCTCGCGGCTCCATTTAGTCCTGAATGTTTTAGGTCATTCTATGCCTGGCGCGCTGCCAAGGCTCTGACAAAGACAGGAGTTTCTGCTCATTCATCCTAATGCAAGTTCCTGCGTTTATGATAATAGGGGAAAAATGCATGAAAGGGCTCGCTGCCTGTGGAGGGGAAATCTGCTTAGAATTGAAAATCTGAGTCCTTCCTTGGCCCAGCTTTCCCCTTCCAGCGCTTTGGCAAAGGCAGCAGAAGGGGGTGGGGGGAGGCTAGGAGGAAGAGGAGGGGACAAGGAGTGGAGAAGAAGAGCTGGCTGAGGGGACAGAGGGCGGTTGGGGGCAGGGGCAAGGCCCGGGGCAGGGTGTGTGTGGGGGGAGTGAATGGGTTTCAGGGTGGCTGAGGAAGCCTGCCAAAAAGGCAGAGTGAAAAGGCCAGGCCCCGTGTGGCGCTGCTCGCGGTTTCCATGACGACACCAGCTGCTGCCTGGGCCCTGCGCTCTCTGGCTCCTTCTTCGGGGACTCGTCTGCCACCACATGGTTGCCCGGCTCATGAGGAGGAAAATTCTGATGGGTCGTCTTGGCCTGGCGTGCCACCAGCTCATGCCATGTGTTCTAGGCACTGTGCTGTGCTTCATGGGAGGACAGGGTCCAGGGAGATGCTGTGGGAACCCCTGCAAGCACCTGCTTCATCCAGTCCAGTGTGGAGGGAGGGGCTGCCTCGGGACCAGACCGGTGGGATGAGGATGGGACAGGTCTCAGAGGCCGGTGGGCCTCTGATGGGAACTGGCGGGGCCAGATGTGTTTGTTAAGGTGGCTGTGCCTCCAGAGGGTGGGTGGCAGGTGGATGAGGTGGTGGGACAGAGAGGCAAGGAGAGGGGGGCGATGCCATAATTCAGGACAGGAACTATGGCCTGACCTACAGCCTCGAGCTATGTAAGAGGAAGAAGTGACTGCATCAGGTGCCGGGGTGGAAAAGGCTGATAACGTGGGAGACTGGACATTTCCCAGGGCAGCAGGTAGATGGGGCTGTGCTCCCCAAGACAGAAAATAGGGCCTTGAACCATCTGAGAAGTGGAACTCCCCTGTATCATTCTTGTCTACTTTCTCCCTCACCCCAGAACCTACCAAAGACTGGGATCGTGGTGGGGCTGCCCAAGTTTGATGAATAGATAAGTGAAAGAGGAGGAGGAGAAAGAGGAGGAGGAGGAGGAGAAGGAGGAGAGAGGTATTCTACCCAAATACAGGCCACCCCCCTAAACGCATACCACCAAAAAAAGCCCGGCCTCTCACGTGCAAACACTCATTGTGTTGAACTTTGTCACTTAGATGTGTGATTGGTTTTGTGATTATTGGTCATCTTAGCATCCAAATCAGGTATCACAAGTTGATTTCGGTTGGATTTTGCTGTTGGAAACCAGTGGGAGAACGAATGGAATGGTGTTCTAAGGAGAGTTGGGTCAGGGCAGAGCCCAGTTTCCTACATCCGTCTGTGAGGGTGCTGGTTTGCAGGGGTGAGGAAGCAGAGCTGGAAGGTGGAAATGTAACGCAGAGGAACGGGCAGTGTTCCCTTCATGCTCTGTGGAAGGAATCTCCTGGGCCTTCCCGTATGCAGCTGTCGGCACTTCTAAAGGGCTTAGTGGACACAGAGCTTCACAGGGACACAGCTAGCGGTGTCATTCTTTTTTAAAATATATTTTTATTGATTTCAGAGAGGAAGGGAGAAGGAGAGAGAGAGAAACATCAATGACGAGAGAGACTCACTTATTGGCACTTATTGGCTGCCTCCTGCACCAAGCCTGGGCATGTGCCCTTCACTGGAATCAAACCCGGGACCTTTCAGTCTGCAGGCTAGTGCTCTATCCAATTAAAATAGCGCCAAACCAGCTAGGGCTCTTTTAATTGATTTTAGAGAAGGAAGAAAGGAGAGGGAGAGAGAGATGGAAACATTGATTGGCTGCTTCCACCGAGGATTGAGCCCGCCTCCCTGACACGCGCCCTCACCGGAAATCGAACGGCAACCTCCTGGTTCCTGGGTCAATGCTCAACCACTGAGCTACACCAGCCTGGCCCTGTGTCATTTTTAAGGGGAACTAGCTGGCCAAGGGTACACTTTATTGGATCCCTCTCACCTATTCCTGCTTTCCTCATCCTAACGTCCTGATTCCTGACTCACACTCTGTTCACAAGACTCAGTTTTGGTGGTTGCTACCCCCTTACCTTCTGTAACTGTTTTGTTGTTTGCTTCATATTCAGACAATTATCAAGAGTGTAAAGCCTTTGAAAGAGGGACTTGGTCAATATTGTTCTCCACTAACATGTCAGTCCCTACAACAGTTTCTGGCCATCAGGAAGCATTCAGGAACCAATAGGTGGGTGTGTGAATGGATGAACCATAAGAAGTGGCCAGTTTTTCTTAAATGCATTTCTCCTCTGATGGGGTGGCTCATGGGTGGGTTTTTGGGTCCATCTCTCTGTTTCTAAGGAAGGCTGAATTCCAAATACCCCTGCAGACTGGACAGGGCAAGGGTATAATTTATCACCCAACCTGTGTGCCTGCAGGTGCCAGGCCCAGTGTGGGAGCAGGGCCAGCAGTGGGCAAGCTAAACAGAGTCCTTGTCCTCATGGAGCTCACAGGTAGTTAGGTAGACAAACAGTAACGTGAATGAATGAGTGAGGCCAGAACCTTGTAAGTAGTATAGATGAAATGAAAAAAGCCTATACCGGAGAGTAAAAAAGGGAATCTAATATAGATAGGCAGCCAGGGGAGGTCTTTCTGAGAACCCAACACTATAGCTGAGTCCTAACGATTGAGAAGGAGCCAATGGAAAAACGGATAGAAGGATGTTCCAGGAAGAGGACCAGCAACTGCCAATGTCTTCTGGGAAGGACAGTGACCAGGGAGATGGGGCCGAGCCTGGTGTTAAAGGGCCTTGACAGTCCATGGTGAGGAGTTTGGTTCTTGTTACAAGTGCATCATAAGGTTTATGCACGTAAACGACATCATGTGACCCAGGCTCTGGCTTCCAGAGGGAAAGCGAATTGGGAGAGGAATGGAAAGCAGAGCCTGGAAGTGAAGAGCACCGTTAGGAAGTAAGAGATAAGAGTAACTTTGGCAAGTGAGGGTGGTGGCCACAAGGATGGAAAAAGGTGGGTAGAAATGACCCCTGGCTGGACGTGGGGCTGACCTACCTGTTCATGGGATGGGGTGGGAAGGGAATGGGGCCATTCTCCGGGACACCCAGGTTTCCAGCCTGAGGAATCCAATAAACCTGGTAATCAACGTCCAGCCACTGTCAAAGGAAGACCTTGTGTTATTGGACACGCGAGAGGCTTTCCTGTGGAGCCTGCACGGGCTGGGCAGTAAAAGGTGCCACTTCTGCTCATTACCTGAAGACCCTGTGGGAATGGCGCCTTGTCCGCAGGTGCCCGGGTGACACAGTGTCACAGGGGCAGAGCTTGGAGAGCCGTGTTATCAACCGGTGCGGCAAGGTTTTGAATTGTTCAGTTCTTTCCGTGGCTGCCTTCCAATCCCAGCCTCTAAAAGCATGCCCGGATCTGAGGGACTGCGCGCTGCCTTTGAAAGGCCTCCCAGCAGAAAGAGGAGCAGCTCGGTGGCCCCCGAGGGCAGAACCAGAGGCGGAGAGGCACAGGGATGGGGATGCTAGCTCAACACAACAATAATAATCTGAGCTCTGTCACAGGGATGCGCCTCCCATCACCAGGAGTACACGAGCAGAAGCTGGCAGGAGGTGCCTGGAGCCAGTCAACAAAGACACTGCATGCCTGGGGCTGTGGACAGCCCCTTCCTCCAGCTTCCCTGCACCTCCGAGGACAGCAGCTGCCTCACCGGGCCTGCACAAAAACCCTCTGCCGGCGGCCCGCGGACAACCGCTAAGTCACAGTTAAGCCTGCCCTGCTTGCTCTGGGTTTAACAATCTGCTTCCTCTCTGCCCCAGGCCAGGGGAAGAGCAAGCCCCACCGTGGGTGGAGCAGTGGGCCCGGCTGATGCTGTGCAGGCCTGTCCAAAGCCTCCCCGCTTTTCAGGAAAGAGCATCCTCACGTCTGTGAGGTAGTAAGGCCAGCCATGGTCCCCTGAAACTCCTCCCTCACAGGCTGTCCTCCTGCAGGGACAGACCTCATGGGTGTGAGGAGTGGATGCTCCTGACAAAGTCATCGGGGCAACCCCAAGCTCCTGCCCCTCTTCCCAGCAGTGCTCATCGGAAGAGCAGCAGTGCCTCTGGCTGGAGAGAACTCTACCCCTGGGAGTCTTCAGGGACGGGCCACACAAGGCCAAGGCTGAGGCTGGTCCCAGCTGCAGGGGGTGTAGCCACCGCTTCCAGAGGCTCTGAAGTCTGGCAGGCGGCGCCGCTCTGCCCCACGGCTGGTCTCAGCTGCTGCAGTCGGCTCTCCAGCTGCTGGAGGGAGAGGGTTGGCCTCTATGCCATGCTGGAGAGGGAGAACTCAGCCCTGTGAGAGGCAGCCCCAGGCCACCAGGCCACCAGGCCACCAGGCCACCATCGCAGCTGGGCCTTAGTCCAGTGGTTCTCAACCTGTGGGACTCGACCCTTTTGAGGGGTCAAACAACACTTCCACAGGGGTCACCTAAGACCATTGGAAAACACAGATATGATTCATAACAGTTGCAAAATTACAGTTATGAAGTAGTAACAAAAATAATTTTATGGTTGGGGGTCACCACAACATGAGGAACTGTATTAAAGAGTCGGGGCACTAGAAAGGTTGAGAACCACTGCTTTAGTCCTTTCTTTGCCCCTCTGATCCTCCGTTTCCCTGTCTGAAAAACAGGGATCTAAAATAATGCCCGTTTTCTGCGAGAATGGAGCAGAACGATGGACAGGGCAAACCTAGCACCATCCTGGTCACTGAGCAGGTGCTTGATAATGAGTCTCCTCCTGGAATTTCCTTCCTCCACCATGCTCTCCTTTCCCTCACCATCTATGGGAGCAGAGTCGCTGGCAACGGTAGGGTGGGGTGGGTGTAGGGGTGGGGGGCTGTACGTGTAGGGAAAATGGATCCTTTGGTGCTGAAAGAGCCCAGCCTTTGCTGATAGGGCTGCAAACTTGTATTTTGTCAAAAGCATTGATGATGGAGAAGGCAGGAAAGAGGGTCAGCTGCTGAACGTGGGCCCGTTAGAGAGGGCCCAGACGCTCCTGTGGGAGCTGTGGAGAGCGTGGGCCTCGCTGGGGTGCACACACCACTGCCCTTGGCTGTGGGCCCGCCCGGGGTACGGGGGTAGGAAGGGACCCCGAGCGTGGAGAGAGCAGATAGCACGCAAACGTCCATGATTGGATTGGAGGCCCAGCGGAGAGCTGGGGCCCCCCTGCAGGGGTGGGTGGCAGGGCTGGAGGCCTCTAGCTCTTCCAGCCAGCTGACCCTGTTATTTTTAGCTCTGGAATGTTCCTCTCAAGCCCCCTTCGGTTCTGTTTATCTTGCTTTTGTGTCCCTGTTCCTCTCCAGGAAATTCTGCAGCAGGAGTGGAATAAATGAGGGGAGGGAGAGGAGATGAGGGGTGCCAGAAAGGATAGGAGAAGTTGGCTGGGGTGGGCTGGGGGAGAGTGGGAACTGTTCTTGTCTCCCAACCCACTCCCACCTCCCCACCTCCCCACCTAGAGGCCCTCTTTCTGCATTCCCTGGGTTTGGGGCCACCGGGTGATCCCCTCCTCCCTCTCCACCACCATGGATAAGGCCTCTGTTGTGCTTGTCAACCCGGGCTTGGGGTGGCTTCCTCCCCCCCCCCCATTCTGTGGCTTCAGGTGAGGTCACACTAGGATGGGGTGGGCAGGAAGGGTCAGCCCTCAGACCCGTTCCGGACACGCTCCTGGTCCCTTGAAGGAACTCCTGGGTGAAAATGAACAACAGAGGAGTGGCCCTGGAGACAAAGGGTTGGTGTGACGTCTGGTTGGCTGACTCGGGCACTTCGCACGGTGCTTGTGGGGTCCTGATGGGGCAGGGGTCTCCTGGAGTCGTTTTAGAAGCAGGTGGAGAAGGCCACACCCCTCCACACAGCCTCCCCAGTCACTCTCTGGCAGCTGAAGGGCGAGATGCTTACCGGCTTCTCTCTCTTCCCCTCCTCCCTAAGCAGGGGTGCTGGTCTGCACTGATGCTCGAGTGCAAGACCAACCCGAGGAGGGGGATTTCCAGAGGACATGCCGCCTGCCAGCCCCAATCCCAGACCCTAGGTCTCAGGGCCAGGGGAGGAGAGGGGGCAGCAGCTGGAGGGGGGTGGAGTTGCGAGGGGAAGGGAGTACATTCCAGAAGCTTGCTGGGATGATTTCCTTCGTGTCCTTTCCTTTGTGTATCCTTATAGGAAAAAGCCCGTGGGCTCCCGGGAGGTCCTGGAATGCAGGCCGAGATGCCTAGTGGTCAGTGTGAGCCTTGCGTGTCCCGGGGCGGAAGGAGGGCAAGAGCTGCGGTCAGTGAGTCAGTCAATAAACACAGGGCTCTGCTCCAGGTCTAGTTGGAAAACTCCGCGTGAAGGGGGAGGGGTGGGCATGCCCAGGCCAGTCTTGGTGGAAGGCAAGGGAGGGGGAGCCATCGGGGATAGCCAGTGTCCCCCTGGCGGGCATGGGACTCACACCACGCAGAGGTGGAGCCGAGGCAGCAGCTGCCACATCCCGGAAGGCACTGACCTTTAGAACCAGGGACAGAAATAGCTCAGAGGACAGACCTGCGTGGGGGGAGATGCAGGGCCGGGCAGGGCAGGCCCCAACAGGAGGAAGGGAAGACAGCCATATCGGGCGTTTCACGTGCTCTCTCCCTCTCACATGCCCCCTCCAGGAGAAGACGGAGGCCCAGAGAGGCTCGGCCACGCCTGCAATGGGCAGAGTGGGGATGGAGCCACGCCTAGCTGGTCGGACAGCCCTCGCCACCACACCGCCTGCGGCACCCCTCCACCCCCATGCCCAGGCTCTGTGGCCATCACGGGCGGGGTGAGGTTCTCAGCTGAACCTGTCCTCTGGGCTGCTCAGCTGTGGGGGAAGAGGAAAACCTCTCGCTGAGTCCTGGAGGCCTCGCAAGGTGAACGTCGACTGCTTCTGTTTATGAAGTGGCCCCAGGGCCCTGGCACCTTCTCTTCCTTCCTTGCTCAGGGAAAGAGGGAGGGTCAGCGGTCCTGCTACTTCCCGCAAGTTGTGCTGGGCTCCGGGCTGGGCAGAGCCCCCGGAGACCCCTCCCTGGAGGCAGAGGCAAGGACAAGCCTTCGGAAAAGGCCCTAGCAAAAGCTGAGGTCTGGGAAGGCGAGAATAACAGGCTCAAAATAGCCAGATGACTGGCTGGCTGGCTCCCCTCCTCCCGCCCCACCGCCAGCTTCCCAGCCTGCAGCTCCCAGCTGTTTCTGCTTATCTGAAGCCAGGGGGGCTGGTTGCCTGGTTACCAGTGCTTCTGATTAGCAGTTGGGTCTTTCTGGGGCGGGCGGAGTTGCTGCATCCCAGCCAGCAGGGTGTGGCATGCCCAGGTCTTCCCTCCTCCCCCTCCAACCAGCCCAGGAAAGGTGGCACCGAAGAATTTGGGGGGCCGCATGAGGAATGCTCACAAAAGGACTTCCCTTGCCAGGAATTGGCTCTCGGGGTGTTTTGGAGCCAGAGAATCTGGGCCCTGCCACTTGCTGGCTGCGTGACTGGTTAATTGACCTCTCGGAGCCTGCCTCTCTACTCATGAAGAAGGACAGACATTTCCTGCCTCAAAGAACAGTGTCAGAGGAAATGTGGTCATCAGATGAATCTGGGAGCACAGTTTGGAACTTGATGAGTTTAATCCCCGCCCCATTCGGGCCCCTTTGGGCCCTGCTGTCCCTGAGGCAGCTGCGGGGGAGCCACAGAGGAGGTGACGCCCTCCTGTCTGCTTGCTCCAGAAGGAGGCCCTGCCACGCCTGCCTGGTGCCCCCCAGTGCTCAACCGGGGCTGGGGAGGTGGCCCAGGGAGGGATTAGGGAAGAGTGGACAGGAGAGCAGGCACAGGGAATGGCAAACAGCCCCGCCGTGTGCATGGCCCCAGCTGGCTTGTCACAAGCCCTGGCCACGGGAGGGCGTGTTCTTCTGATCTCCTCGGGCCTGGTGGTCCCCAAAGGACCTTCTTCGCCTGAAAGGCAGACCTGGGCTGTGAGCTGGATGGGAGAAACCGAGTCCATTCTGCAACGAGGGCCTTTTCCAGGCCCACCTCTCAGCTCTCCTGAACCCACGCCTCTCCCTCCTGCCCTCCCCCACCCCAGAGCCAGGCCCAGGGAAGGTTTGGATGAGAAGCAGCAAATGACGAAAGGGTCCCAGTGGCCCTGGGAGGTGTGAGTGGCCATCACAGACCCTCTTCTTGATCTTCTTGACTTAAGGACAGAGGAGAAAAGGGACAGTGGGAAGGGCAGGGAGGGGACACCATTTCGCCAGGACCTTTCTCTTGAATGGAGCATGAGATCAGCCTGTGCGTGTGGGCAGCAGAGAGGGACGCCCATGAATAATGCGTAGAGAAGCACAGGGCAGGGAGATGGTGGTTACTGTTTCATCAAAGCTGGGAATTGGTGTGGAATACAAATGGAGGGGAGACTGGAGGCTGGAGCACAAAGGGAAAGCTTGGTCCCACCACTGGGGCTCCAGGCAGAAGCTCTGTTGGGCCAGGTCCTATCTTCCACCTCCTGTGGCATCCACAACAGACCAGGCCAATAGCTGGGCCTTGCCCCAGGCCGGCCTTCCAGCTAGTTAGGGCAGTAGGAGGCAGTGCCCACCTGTCAGTACCTTCCCAGAGGTGCCATCGCCAGTAAGGAGGGTGGGAGCAAAGAAGGCTGAGAGATGACCTTTCTGGGGAAGCAGGGAGTGCTTTCAGTACTTCGGCAGTGTGGGTTTGGGGTATTCTAAAGGAGGATTGCTTGAGGGTCGACAGAAGAAATCGGATGTCCTCAGGAGGCATCCAGAGGAGGTCTGGGTGGAAAAGGGGACAGGCAATGGGTCTCCTCCAGCCCAGAGCTGAGGCCTTAAAGGTATACTTTTGACCTTTTTCCTGAATTCAGTGGAAATCTCTGGAGGATTTTAACAGCACAGGGACAAGATCAGGGCTTTGTGAGCCATCCACTCGGGTTGCTAGGCGGAGACGGCAGGATGGCAGAAGATCTGAAAATGTAGATGATGTTATTGTCACGTGAGAGCAATACAGCATTTGTTCTCTCTTCGCTTCTGCTTCCAGACCTAGTGGTCATGCCACTTGGGAAAGAGGGAATGCAGGGGTGAGTTAAGGGACCGGCAGAGCCGTCCAGTGTGAGGCTGGGGTGGCAGAGGCCTGGGCAGCAGCTGAGAGTGGGAGCTGTGTGCACAAGGTAAAGGTGACCCTCTGGGTGACTGTCTCAGTGGGGATCAGAGAGAGAGGCATTAAAGACAACCCCTAGTTTCAGGCCTGGGTGATGGGTGCTGGGTGGGATGGGGCTGGCTGTCACCCGCAGGAGAAGCACTGAGGTATTAGAGCAGGGGTGGGGGGTGGGGCGGTGGAGGGAAGACACTGTTTCGGAGATCCCTGGGAGACGACGGTTGCCTTGGGAAATCGGGTCAGGAGTTGGAGGCTGGCCTTGCCCCTGGGATGGGCCCTGTGAGGTCAGCCAGGCCTTCGGTGCTGCTCCCTGGCCTCAGGAAGAAGGGGCCAGGCGAGGCTCTCTGAGTCCTTCCAGCCCCGCCTGGGGCTGCGGCAATCCTGCCACCTGCCACAGCCTCTGCCCAGGAGGGGGCCCTGCTGCCTCTGCTTCCCCACCTCTGCAGCCCAGGCCCCGAGGCCTTTCTTCTCTGTGTGAGTCCGGCCCTGAAGCAGCCCCATGAGGCGCTTCCCCGAGGGGAGCCCCCCAGGAGAAAGGCTCCCCCCAACACACACACAGCTCCTCTGACAGAGAAAAGCCCCAGGGGGTCCGGGTCCCTGGCTGCCCCAGGGGTGCCCCGAGGTGTTGCCTGGAGTGGTGGGGTTGAGCACCTGTTCCTCGGGAGGAGTGTTTACTGCTCTCCACTGCCTCCAAGCCCCCAGAGGCCCCTCCGCTCCCCTGCTGGCCCCAGCTCCATGCAATTACACCACAGGAAGAGTTTCCCAATCCCAACCCCAAGCCTCCCATGTGCAAAATAACCCAATTCCAGGAGCCATCGCAGCCCTGAAAGGAAACAAGTTCACCAAGACTGGGGCAAGGGGCGGGGCCGGCTGTTTGGAAAGGCCAGAACAGCGGGGAGTCGGAGAGGAGGCTCTGGGGCTGGCAGGAGACAGAGGGTCCCGGGGTCAAGACAGGTGCGTGTCAAGTCAGGTGGGAAATAGAGAAACACGGATCCAAGGAGTCTCTACAGCAAGCGCGTCAAACTCAAAGGTGAACGCGGGCCAAATAAATAAGGTTTAAGGTTCTGTGGGCCGCACAGAAACCAAAGCTTCAGTTTTCCTAGAAACGTAGGTTTATTTCGATAGAGACATGCCGAATACAAAGGGCTGAAATCAATGAGTCATCGTTAACACAAAATAATAGAACATTTTAATAAAAATTGATATTTTTTTCTTGAACATTAACTTACCAGACACTGAATAACTGCACAAATTAATACACGTAACACAGATAAACCTATTTTTCTCGTTCTCCAAAAGCCAAGTATTTCCTGTTGCGCGCACACCAAACAAGTCAGTCCAAGACTAATGACGTGGCCATCCATCGGCTGCTAAAATATTCACTGCTGGTATTAGTGGAGAGAAACGGTGCGCCTGTGCGTAAGGCGTGTAAGGGAAGTGAATGCAGCATGATTATAGTAATCAGCCATTAGTGAATGTTATAGTTCTTTATTAATAACTATGTGTGGCAGAAGTTGTAAAAATTAGGTTATGAAATTTTTATTGAAACGTTTCTTACATACCACTATATTGGCTGGGCCACAAAAATATTCGCTGTGGACTGCATGTGGACCAGCGGCCTCGAGTCTTATACGCTTGCTCTACAGGGGGTAGGGAATGGAAAGTACCGTTTATTCGTAACGCTTCATCTGTGTCCACACCTATGGCGCTTTAGAGAATGTGCTGAAGAGGCAGAGAAAGGACACAGTCCCAGTCCTGGAGCAGCTCAGAGCTGGGAGGGGCAGGGCCCCAGGAGACAGGGTTCGGCTCTGGACTAGAGGCTGTAGGGGTGGGGGTCCTGGAGGTGGTGGAATCTATCTTGAGGGAGAAGTAGCAACACCCCGGAGAGGAGCAGCTGTGCAAAGGGCCAGTGGCGAGACAGTCTGGCGCTTCCTGAGATCCAGGCTTAGGTCGTAGCATTGTGGCTTGAGCAGTTTGTGTTTGTGTGTGTGTGTGTGTGTGTGTGTGTGTGTGTGTGTGTGCACGTATGTGTATACACGTGTTTGTGTGTGTATGTGTGTGTGCGCGCGCGTGCCTACAGACTTAGGACGGTGTGCACAGCTGGTAAGAGCAGCCTTGCCAAAGGCTCTGTGCTCTCCGCTGCAAATTTTAACTTGAATGCACTGCAACGCATTTAGATAACGTGGAGCGACGGGGTAAGATTTGTGTCTTGAGGACAGAGGTGCTGGAAACTGGAGCTGAAAGGCAGCTGGCCGGAAAGCCTCGAATCTGTTTGAAATGATGAGGGCCTGAAATGATCCTTCATGTTTCTCTGGCCCTCCCCGCCCCCAACCGGTGTCCTTCTCTTTACAAAGAGCGATTGACTTCATCATCATCATGATCCTATCAAGCGGGCACTGTTAGCCCCACTTTGCAGGCCAGACAACAAAGGCCCAGAGGAGAAAAGTTACATTTTCAAGTCCCAGGATCCAAGCAGGGAAGCCAGCACTCAGCCTGGGCCTGGCTGTCGGGATGGTGAACGTGGGCCAACCAGCAGGATGTCAAGGAGGAAGCGTCAGGCTCGCCTGAGAGCTCCGTGGGGGAGCAGGGGTGAGGGAGAAGGAGAAAGCGCCTCCGAGGGTGAGGGAGTATCCTGGGTCAGATTTTCCCCCCTCCCCCCAATTCATGCGCACCGGGGACCCGTGAATGTGACCTTATTTGGAAATAGGGTCTCTGCAGATGTAATAAGTTAAGATGAGGTCATACTAGAGCAGAGTGGGTCCTAAGCCCAGAGACCAGTCTCCTTATAAGAAGAAGGAAATTTGGACAGAGACACCCGGGGGAGGGCCACGTGACCACGAGGCTGAGATTAATCAGTCTGAAAGGCCAAGGATTTCTGGCAAACATCAGAAGCTGGAAGAGGGAAGGAAGGATCCTTCCCCAGAGCCTCCGGAGGGAGCACGGCCCTGCCGTCACCTTGGCCTCAGACTTACAGGCTCCAGGACGGGGAGAGAATAGATGTCTGTTGCTTTAAGTCACCCAGTTTGCGGTGATTTGTTAGGGTGTTCTTAGGAAACGAATATACTCTCCCCACTTCAAAGAGAGGGACCCAGAGAGGAGGATTGACCGCATTTCTGACTGGCCCGGCAACACAGAGCGGCACACACAGGCCAGACAGGCACGGTCCTGCAGGGAGCTGGAAGGAAGAGAACTGAGCCGGTCTGGGAGGCATGGGCAAGCAGTTCTGACTGTGTAATCATGAAAGGTCTCCGGGAGAAGGAGAAGGGGCGGGGCCTGAGAGATGAAGAGCTGGCAGATGAGCTCAGACGGGAGAAGGACACATTCAAAGCTGGAGGAAGGGCGCAGAACCAAGGGCAAGAAAAAAAAGGAGCGTCGGAGAGAAGAGACGGCCCCGCTGCACCCCCGCTTGGGGCCGAGGCTTGTAAAAGGGCCAAGAGCAAAGCAGTGCTCGGGAAGGTGGGGGAAGGAGAAGCTGGAGTTTTTGAGGTTTTGCTGGAATCAGAAAGACTTGAGGGCTAAGATAGGCCTCACAGATGGCAGATACTCTCAGATGCTATTGGCCATTGATTGTTTCTATAAAGATCATGGACTGGGAAGCACAATTCTTTTTTTTTTTTAAGGAAAGGATAGCATTAATATTAGCAAGAGGGCATTGGAACCCAGGACTGGGCCGATGCGATATCTAGGTATCTATAAAGGAACGAGATCCTGTCACGGGAGATGTGTAAGCAGAGGGTGGGGGACCTCTCATCAGGGGTGCCATCAAGGTGGTTCCTCTGAGACTTAGAGTGGACAAAGCCCGCTCCTCACGGGCAGGCCTTCTGACCCTGGGTTCCCCTCCAGCGCAATGAAGAGAAACCAGACAGTACCCTCGTGCTGTGCTCTGAGGAGGAGGCAGGAGAAAGTCAGCCTTCGCTTTAGGGCCTCGGCTCAGACAGGGTAGACCCGGCAGATCAGAACCGTGTGAGGTGGTGGTTTTCTTTGCTGTGAAGGCTTGGTGACCTTCTAAGTACAAACCTAACTTTTTGGCTTTTTATGATTCACTTCATCATCACAATGACCCTATCACGATAATAACGCTGCTGTTATCCCCACTGTGCTGGCCAGACAGCAGAGGCCAGAGGAGAGAAGTAACATTTCAAGCACTGAAAGCAGCACCCATCCCCAAGTCTCCCGCCCCCTCCCCCACTTCATGCCCGTCCGCCCATATTTAGCTCCTCCTTCATCCCCAACCCGGAGCACTTTCCCATCTGGTCCCCGTGGCCTCGAGGATCCTGGGAGAGCGAGACCCACTCCTGGGCGAGGTGGCCACAGGGAGAACGGTTTCCCTCCTGTTCCTCCTGCTCCTCCCTCCGCTGCCTCTTCTCTTTGTTCTCCTGCAGGCCCTCACTCTGCCTTTACAGCGAGCTGGCAGTGTGAGCTGGCTGGGGATGAGCCAGGGTGAGCCCTGGCCTCCTTTGTCGTCTGTCTGTCCATCAGATGAGGAGGGCGCGGGGAGGCTGTGACCCTTAGGATGACCTCTCAGGCTCCTGGATCCCCCCAGTCCGGGAGGTCCGATTTCCGAGGTGCCTGGCTCCGCTCCCAGTGTGTTGATGGCAGGTGGGGGGAAGGAAAGAGAACAGGGCGCCCTTGGCTGAGGACAGGAATCTGCGTGACGTTTTCTCTGACCTTGAGCATGCTTTCCGCCTGCCCGGCCTCTCAGGGGAG